>WYDI02011808.1:0-75369 GCA_009867235.2 Psittacus erithacus
GAAGTTCATGCGATTTCCCAGTGGGCAAACAAAACTGTCCAGATTCAACAGATGTCACTAGTCCAAGGTTTCACGCAGGGCTATATTTCCTTAGGTCTGATCATTGCTTGGCCATTAGGACACATTCAGGGAGGAAGTTCAAGGCAAGGGGAAGGAGGAGAAGGTCACAGCACATAGATGCGTATGCACGCATCTGTATGTATGTATGTGTATGTTTATTTATGCACGACACGAACATTTTATGATGACTATTTATAAGAATATTTTTACTGATATATTTAAAACCCAAGGCACATGAAATTCTCTTCTCTTGTACCTCCCCATAATTTTTGAGCTTTATGGCCTGGAGTTCCAACTCCGGCCTTCTCATCTCACAAGACTGCAACTGTAGTCTACTTAAAGCTAACGCTATCATACTGCAGCTCACAAGTGACATGAGTTCAGTGATTTCAGTACAGTCCCTAAGCTTTGCAAAAAAACTATCGCCTGATTTGGCACAAGGCAAGGCAAATAGCAGCCTCTTTATGATGAACTACAGATAGCAACTGAAAGAGTAATTCAAATAATTTACCAAGCACATTTGGAGACCTAGAATGGGGGATGGCCCGAGTCTACAAGAAACCAGGATGCTACAAGTCATCATTAGGGAGTTTATTAAACCTGCCTCACATGTAGAGCATTGGAAGCTCACAGATGCTGATGATAACCTAGGTGCTTGGCAATGTTGTGTTTTGGGTCATGGCCAGGGAAGCAGAGTACAGCAGGTGAGAACCTACTTCAGAGAAGAGGGGCAAAAGACCAAAAAGTTCATGAGATAACTGAAAATGCCCTGCTCATCTCAACCTGCACTTTATTTCTAGGACACTCTTCCATTTGAGAGGGAGCTGCAATACCGAATGTGCACAGCACCCACCCCAAGACTCAGCTTCCCAAATCTAAGAAAAATTGCCTAATCTGTCAAATTCCTGAGCACCACTGTATTTGTGAGACACAAACGAAAACATGTTTTTTAAACTAATTAGTTTTACATCTGTGTGTTCTTTGCTGGTGAAGCAACGCTGTCACAGACTCCTGTTAGCAACAATCCATCTACCATGCAGGTGGATAAGACAAGCTTAAGATTGAAGTATGGTTGAAAATAAAAGCGGAGAGCCTTTAATGCAAAATTTATAGTAAATCACAGCTCCTTCAGGCTCAGATCTTTTGGGGAAGCTATTGATAAAGCATTTCTAGATCCACATTACCAAGGTGATCTTAATAAAATAAAAGAAGGAAGTGTTTTCAAGAGACTTCTTAAGACAGAGCAGTAAAAGTGACATTACTGATACAGCACTGTGCAAAGGGGGGGAATCTAATTTCATTTTACCAGACTAATCGGCAGCTTGTAAATCAGACCATCTACTCATCTGTGCTGATACCAGAGGTCCCAAGCCTGAAAGGACCCTGGGCAACAGACAGAAGCCGTCAGCTGATCTGACCTCACCAAGAGCTGCGTTGCTCATTTACAGATCAGATCATCATTCACCCTTCACTATCTTTATGCTTACTAGCACTGCGAGAAATACTGAAGAAAACTGAGGTAAATCTGAGCTCTTTCAAATGAAACCTTATTACTGAGAGGCGTCCAGAGAGCAAGAGTGGAATGGAATTTGAAAAAATTATTCCTGTCCACGCCAAGAGAAACCTTCAACATTGCTAAGCAGGCAACACAATTAGCAGGGACCTTAGGTTCCAATACCTCAGCTGCCTTCAGGGGATTTACATAGGTGGAAGTGAGGGCTCTCTGTGTTTAATAAGTCATTTGCTAAACAGTCCAGAGATCAATTGCAGGCATTAAATTAAGCAGTCTTATTATTTAGTATCATTAAGCATTAAGGATGCCTGTACGATAAAAACACAGAGCAGAGAACCAAATAAATTGTCACAAAAAAAGCCTATGAGGTTTCTGAAAATTAGACTAAACAAAAAACCCCAAACACAAGAAGCAAACTGATCATGCAACTGTGATCAAAATCACAGCAAACTCCAACTGTCTGCCTGTCACTGCAGACTATTTCCATTCCAGCTTTCAGGAGACTGAATTGTGCCATTCTTGTTTCACTGCCGTTAACAGTGGCCACAGCCTCCGAACTGCAAAATAAGAGCCAGGAGGACAATCATTTTCCTCCGATTTTTTATTTTGACATTTCCCATTTGTGCCCTTTTTCAAAGTTTTTAATTTGGTGAAGGCACTTTTCAGCCTGTCTTTGAACAGGTCACTAATAACTCGGGATGCAAGAGCTCATATTTCATTTTTTGCTGCTGCCACCATTAAATATTTCATTTACCTTGAGTACAGCAGACTGCTCTGGAAGGCTGGGGCTTTTTTCCCTCCCTGCAATACTGTTTACAGACTAGTTTTTGCAATTCATTATTTGCATTAGGCTAGTTTGATCCTACCTGCTCAAGTAAAAGCAACGGACTGCCTAGAGAAATACTTTCATTGCTTATGTAGCTTGGTGAGGCAACTGTACTGATGTTCCTTCTTCTTGGGACCAATATTCAAATAAGCAGGAGTCTTGGGAGGTGATACCTCATTAAAACACATGCTTTCTCTATTTTTGTAATATTCAGTATTCTGCAATATACACAAGCGTTAAACACACAAATCCAAACGTACACATTTGTACACATGGGCATATATATAAATAAGATTATTTAATTATGTGTACCCCCTGACTTGGCTGTTAGCACTTGAACTCAAAGACTGAATGCGTCTGGCTGCAAATCCACATATGCACACACAGAAAACACACTGTTAAACAGAATCCTTTTAAAAATGACAGTAGGACCTAAGGGTTTCTCTGTCTGCCTCGCATCAGTCCAGAGAGGCCGAGCCCCGAAAAAGCTGATGCTCTCCCCCATCTCAGTAAGGTAAGAGGGAGGAAACCCACCAGAGGCAGGAGAGCACTTGGAGACCTTGACTTTTCTCCCTTCCCCTCCACACAGCCCAGGCTCTGTGCTTTGAGACAAGCCACGCTGCAACCAGACCTCGGGAGCAGCTGCAGGTAAGCACATGGAGGTTAATTCAGCTGTTTGCTCCATTAACCTCTGCTCCACCTTCATGACAGCCTCGTGGAGGAAAGACAGTGAGATGGTGAGGGCAGGAGAGCCAGGCACGTGCAGCAGGCCCGGTAGCTGCACTACAAAGGGGAGTCACACCGTGATAGGGGCTGCCTCTGCATCCTGGGCTTCACAGGGTTTGGAGACCACGTTTCCTTCGCTCCTGCCCTCATCAGCACTGAACACCTGCAAGAAATTCATGGCAGCTCCCTGCAGCTTTTCCCTCTGCTCTATGTGCCTCTATATAGGAACAGATACACAGCCTTTGGCAGTGGGTGCAAACAGATGAGATAAACAGAGAGAGATGAGATAAACCTAGTGGAAAAGTCTTTTCCAGATGCAGTGTCTCTGCCTATAAATAGGTATTCTCCCAGTGTCCTCCAGACGCAAACACAGAGTCGAGATTTTTGTTGTTTCGTACAAAGCAATTAAAATGTAACAACCTCTCAAAATCTTCCTTTATTAAAAAAAATAGGTCACAGACACAGAAGCAGTCAGTCATGGTTTGGAGTGGGCAAGCAAACAATTTTCAGTTGATTGTGCCCTTGTTTTTGTAACTAGCTTTTCTGCTGTGACCCGCTATACATACCCTGTCTGCTGCGCTAACCAGCAACATGCCTTTTTAATCTGCCTTCCTGGGGTCTGCATTTGATTACAGCATTCATGTTCTATTTAGATGCTTTTGAATCATGCCCTGTGGTGCTAGCACGAAAGGTGTTATTTATAAAATGAAATTCTGTTGTATTGCAACTTGGATTCAAAGAGGACAAGTAATATTAAATACTTACTTTATTTAATAATATCTTGGATTTATTAACTCAATTTCATTACAAGATTAGAGACGCTAACCTGGAGGGGGTTATTAACTAATAAACAGGCTTCAGGCAACTTTGCCCCATATAAAATAAAATAAATAAAAATACATATATATGCATTTAAATTACTTCTATTTTGAGGGCCCAGATACACATCTCTAGCTCAAAAGAATGGTTTTCTTGATAAACAGCATTGAAGAAAGCTCTTGGCTGGAACCTGCTAAGCTCATGATACCTTTAGGACAATAGGCATCCATACACAGCAGCTATTCCAAGTGACTGACCCTACTTAGTTGGTTGCATCCCATGTGGGATGAGTTCTACCACTCAAGCTTTGACAGAACTGATGCAGGCTGCAGTTACTTCAAACCACTGTGGGCAGCACACGCGAAACCATGAAACTCTGCCAACCCATCTGACCCCCCTTGACTTACCCAGCACCACATACTCATGAGCTATTCCACAGCTCTTACTCTCCCAGCATCAGTTCTGCACATTGCAGGACATACCATGATGCACCTCAAGCATTTGGGGAAACCCACAGGCAATGTGCTATTTCTCCCCAAACAAGCTCCTAGGCTATCAAAGAACTTCTCTTTCCAGAAGGAGAGGGCATAGAAAAGTGCCTGACTTTGTACATAGTATGATAAAACTCTGTATTCTGATACTTAGCTCTTCATGGTAACTTAGATACATGAAAAACTGGGGTGCATCTTCTATTCAGTCAGATACCACCCAACTAGCAGCTGAATTTAACTGCAGTCTCTTTACCTAACAAGCTGAAGCACATTTGTTAGCATCCCAACCCAGGGATTCGGGCCAAATCCACAGAAGGTTCAAAGCTTCCTAAGAGTACAAGAATACTGGAGATGCAATTTTTTGTCCATTTCCTAAATAAAGCTTATAAATGCTAATACACTTAAATCCCTCTTCTCTGAAACACACTATGACAAGACATAACTTACGTGACTTTGAACCTGTCAGGTCCATAATAAAGCCTGACATGGGAAAATAGAGCGGTATCAATGTCACAGATACTACAGGCTGGGAATTCCCACTTGAAGGTGCATGGCTGCTAAAAGCTTCCACCCCACATCTGTTGCACAGTTAGCTGTGAGTCACCTGCAGTCAGCTTCATTAGACCCGAGGTGTCACTCAAATAAGACAAGCTATTGCTAGAACAAGAGAAATCAGATTTTTAAGCGTTTGATTAAAAGGAAAGTGTCACGATATGTTAAATGGATATTCAAATACTTTAGGTCTCAATTTTCAGCTACTTACAGATCGGTATGCCTTTGCTTAAAGCTGGATGGTAGGCAGAGACCAAAAATAAAGGGCGAATGATTTTTTTTCCCTCATGTGGTGTTGTTCATTGCAATGACTCAGTGAATATAAAACCCAGTGCATGAAGATCATGAAAAGACAGAAATACTTAATGAGTTAAATCTGTCCAGAAGCAGATTTGAATTCAGAGTGATCTCTCAAATTGAGGAGAGAACACCTACAGCATGGTGGTGCATAGATATTCTCAAGAGAAGCTGAGGTTAAGTAACAGAACTGTATGGAGAAGAGGTTAATTTGGGTCAAAAATGAAGGGAGATTGAGAAACAAATTTATGGTGAAACTTTCAAAGGCAGAAGCAATAATTGCACCCGCAAAAGGCATGTGCATCATTGCTACAAACAAAAACACATGCTTGGACTCTCTACAGGCAATCTGGCATCTGTCTCCCATTCCCTCCCTCCTCCTGACCCTGAGACCTCTCTCTCTGGAATATTGTTCCATGAATATTCCATAATACTCTGCTCAGCTCCTATTTTCATGAAAAGTCAGCATTAGCTAATACGTGGAAGTTCACAGCATTACTGTCAATCAGTGGTTGGTTTCCATGAGAATGGAGACAGATCTCAACTGAGAAAAACAGTGAGGTTCAGGCACAAGTGATATTCAGTCTACATATGTTATGTATATACACCACTTTGAAACTACTGAACCAACTTGTTTGGCATTTGATTTATTACCAGATTCTCAAGGGTATCTACGAAATAAGCTAAGTTTAAACAACATTCATTTGGGTCATTTTGTAGTGAGGCAGAAACAAAATGTATTATTGGGTATCTTAGGAATATTGTTATTTATTCTCATTCTCTCTTTCCTCACTTCTGTCTATATGCTTAAAACCACCATTCAAAAAAAAAGGACTGAGGCTTTTTTCTAGTTTGTCTTCTGTTTGTTTGCTTATTTGTTTTAAATTTCATCCTCCCCCAGGTCTCAAAGTATAACAATTTCTATCCTAAAATAATTAGTGAGAGAAAATTGTAACTGATACTGTGGACTACAAAGAGAAACTATCTCTGTATTATTAATAAGAGAATGCTACTATTCCTCAACTAATGCAGTCTGTTTACAATGAACAAGATAGGAGAGCACAGCCCATGATGCAAAGGCACAGGGTGTGCATGGGACAGAACTTCACAAAGGCACCTTTACCTTCTACTGGTTTTACCCACTCAAAGTTTCTTGCACATTCTCCTCTAGAACTAAACAAAGTAAACAGTGCAAGAAAATAACGAAGTCAGTTAGCCCCTTATTTCCTTTTTTAGGGGCTTTCAAGCCCAGAAATTCTGTAAAATATAGATCCATTTCTAAATTTCAGAGGTCTTCAAAATTCAATACAATTGGGTGAGTAGCTTTATACAGAAGTGCTACGAAAATAAGGTAGCTTTGCAACTTTAATAGAAAGACGGATTCCATTTTATAATATACCCCAAATTTAAGACTATTCAGATAAAAAGCTGTTGGGTTTACTTTTGATTAAACTAATTGATAATGAGCTTGCAGGTGGTGGGAGAGAAGCACCAGCAAACCCAAAACTAGTTGACAGACAGCTAAAAGCCCAATTCTATACAGTTGCCTCAGTGTGAGTAATCTCAAGAACAAACTAGTTCTGCAGGGATGGGCAGTCTGAACAGTGCATGGAAACATAGGAAGGGACCTAATCGATGGAACATCACTGGGTGAAGCCTTCACAAGCTAGAAATGACTTGGCCTCTCGAAGACCCCAAGACATAAAAAAGATAAACGAAATGCCATTTGTATGCATTCTTCCATGTCTCTGCCTTCTTTCCACTCTTCGCAAAGAATCAGCCTGAATGTATCTGCCTAATGAAAAATGTCCTTTCTTTTCCTCAGTGAAAGTTTAAAAAGTTTCTGTGACAGACCTGTTCCTAAGGCAAACCAGAACCACACTATAGCCACACAGTACGATAACCTCCTCTGTCTTGGTGAGATGCTCTCCTTTTGCCCATGTGAGGTCAGCTGTTGAACCCCACTCACACAGCCCTGTACAATATCTAAAGAGCTCTTTAACTAACCAATATTACTAATACAAAATTGATACTTGGTTTCCATACAGAGATAATCAGGTGCACACGGTAGGAAGCTGAAGGACCTTATTCCAATGCAGTTGCAATCCTGTTCTGCAGCATCCAGCGGAACCACACGTTAAAATTTTTGTTCTAATGTGTTTCCATCCAGCACTCCATGGAAGGATCAAGGCCCATTACAACCACACTACATGGTAGAACAAACCAGTCTTACCCAGGGGCAAAGCCTTTAACCTCTCTGTATCTCAGTTTCCCTAGGTGTCAGGCTTGAACAGTCATTCTTTTGCACTTAATAGGGATGCCTTGGGAATTATCTACTTAACATCCAGATAAAAGAAGGCTCAGAATGGCAAAGTACTGTGGTGCTGAGACTAGGCTTGCTGCAGTAGCAGGGCTGTTGCCAGTAGGTTACGGGTAGCACAGATCTCATGAAAGATCGCTCATGTTGATTTTAAGTTAGGTTCATTTTTGTGCCTGTTCCATAGGCCCCTAGAGATTAAATACAGCTGAGTGCTATTATACAGTTAGCTCCAGCGAAAGAAAAATATACTCTTTTAGCAGTTTTATTCCTTTATCAATTACTACTTTAAGAGACTTGTACTGTATTATTTTATATTGGGCAGTTGTAAAAATAATTTATTCCCTGAAGAGTTTTATTCCTTTAACGTTTCAAATTTTGTTCAGTGTTTACCATGTGACCATTTTTGACAGACACTGAAAGGAATGCTTTATTAAAGGAGCTAATACAGCCCTTTTCCCAGGTTTATTTTGACCATGGTTGACAAAAAAGATCTGGATAGGATTTCTAGTACTGCAGACAGTCTAGTAAGATTCTTCTGCTTGCATCAGTGCATTTCCGCTAGCGGAAGAAAGAGATCCTGTCCAGATTTCTGGTAAAGCACCACACCTACCTACTGAGGACCAAGCCCGCTTTCCACTGTTCTTCTAGGTATATCTTCTTTTCTTAACCTTGCTCCTACCGAGGGCTGTATAAAATAAAGCATTAATTCCTTCCAGACTAAAAACCCAGTAGAAGAGCCATTGGAAAGAAAACCTGTCAAGCGAGCACAGAGCCACTACATAGCTAGCAGGAAAGCGTGCTCAAACACTATTCAATGACTGACATTAACAGGTAGTTCCTGTGATTTAGTTCTCCGTAGCTTAGCTCTTAGTTCTCCCTATGTAGCTCAAACCCCAATGAAAATAGCTGACGTGATGAGGAAGATGTCCAGTTGGACTGAAAGGACAAATTTATTTTGCATTTGAGAACATATGTAGGAACCCAGATCATGTTCAGCAGAGACCTGTGATATCACAGAACAGGGTGACATCATTACGCATGCCTCAGCTTTGGTCATGCACTGTCCGTAATCAATTAAGGATGATGTTCAAACTGAAACACGGAAAGTTCAGGTTGGATATAAGGAAGAAGTTCTTTACTGTGAGGATGGTGAGGCACTGGAATGGGTTGCCCAAGGAAGCTGTGAATGCTCCATCCCTGGTGGTGTTCAAGGCCAGATTGGACAGAGCCTTGGGTGACATGGTTTAGTGTGACGTGTCCCTGCCCACGGCAGGGGGCTTGGAACTGGATGATCTTAAGGGTCCTTTCCAACCTTCACTATTTTATGATTCTACGGCCACCTAAGGATGAATAGGAGAAAGAACAGGGCATGCAGGACAGCAGAGCTGGCATTTGAGCACTGCTCAATGAGAAGTAGGCTTTTGCGGAGTGTTGCACAGACTCATAAAACCTTTGCTGCTCAACAGAAGATGTTGATTTCACTGCCAATTCATAATTCAGATCAGACAATGAAGGATATCCTGAGGTTCACAAACCCTGTTAATGATGCGGGGCGCAGCACAGACTAACCCTGGAGCTGTTAAAATAAAAACATTCAAGATTTTGTACAACTTCAGCACAAACCCTGGAGGCTTTAAAGTCTCATCTGAGTTTTGCTTTGGGTGGCTAAACTCAAACAAACTTTGGGAGAAAAGACTGGCAAAGCTCCTAGCCATCACCTTTCATCAGCAGTTGTCAAAGTAGTTTACAAAGGGATTTCCTATTTTACGAGGGCAAAACTAGTACAATGAGGACATGCCTTGTTCAAGACCATTTAGCATACCAGCAGCAGAGCAGGGACAGAATTCAGATTACTTGTGGTCTAGGCCACCATACTTCCCACCAGACACAATGCTTGAAGAAAATGGATGCTGCAAATTAGCAGCAAAGTTTTGTACAACTCTGATCAGCAGCCTCAGACACCTTAGTGCCCCCAGACACCTCCTGCTCGGTCACCTCAGTTTATTCACTAGGACTGCATGAAAAGAAGTCCTTTACTCACTGGAATGACTTGTGTCAATCTTTAGCCCTTTAAAACGCTGACTAATTTTAGACTTTCTGTGGTTAAATACATTTGTAAACTATTAAAACAGTCTCCTGGTACATGGAAAACATATGGTTTCAGCAACATTATTGCTTCATGAAGGCCTGTTTCTTCAAAGTTTCCTTTAGTTATACACCAAGCTTGTTTGTTATTCAGAATGCTTATTTTTATAACTATTTCTCCTCCTTTCCACAGCTATTTACTTAAATGATATATATATGCATGAGTGTATATCTACATTAAAACCACATATGTTTAATGACTGAAAATGTAACTATAGGGTGCTAGTCAGAAAAGCATAAAAACTGCATGTCCTCAGGAACACATGCCCTCTCACAGCTGGTGCACTGTAAGTTTGCTCAGAGTTTGCTCATTCTGCAGTTTCAATTTCTTATACATTTGGTTAACACATTAAAAAGCATGGAACAAGACAGCCTGCCCAGTCTGAGACCCACGTATATGTTCAGAAGGAATCTCTACGTTTCATTGAGCCTGCAGCCCACTAATGAAGAATATCCACTGTTTCCCCCACTGCCCCTAAAATACTAAGCTATAGCTGCTCTGTTTTAACCATTTTTTCCTGGGACTATTCTCTGTGTCAGACTATAATCGCCTTTTTTTGGCTAGCTCTACAGCCACTTGAAGGAAACTGTGTTTATCTTGGGTATCTTGCTTGAAGGAAACTGTGTTTATCTCAGATATCTTGCTTGGCAATGCAGGCTGCTGTTGGGTAAGCAGTTAATCTTAACCTCAATTTGCACTTGATGGTTGGAAGGGAGATGTATAGCAGACAAGACCAGGCTAGTGTTAAGTGGGAAACAGTCATCCTTGACCAATGTTTGAAGCAGGGTGCAAAACCAGGAACTACATAAATTCCATCATCCTTTGGAGAAAAATTAAGCAGGAGGCAATTTTCCAGCAGCTGAGTGAGCTACAGTAAGCATCACTTGTTAAGTTCTGAAGAACAAGGGGCCTGGCCTAACACCAGGCCTGAATACGTGAGAAGTGGACAAGGAGAGCATTGCTTATACCAGGAAGAAAGGCTGCTTTAAAGAAATCGAGAACCATATCTCTAAGGAAACACGCTAGACCAAGGAAATGAAATTAAATTTAAATTAAATTAAAGTTAAATTATGAAAACAGCTGAGAGAAATGACAGGAGAAACCAGAAACAGAATTGGAAAACACATAGTGACAAAAACGTAGGCTGTAAGTTGGGTTCCACAGTGTATTGCTGGATGAGGAAAAGCAAAAGCCAAACAGGACCATAAATTCATGTCAGATATTAGCTGCATTGCTTAATGAACTTTTATGACATGCTCAAATACTATGACTGCAGAGTGATAATCTATAAAACAGAATTGAGTATTTTCATTTTCAGGCATGGTGGGTTTCCTTGCATTTTACTCTTCTTCAGGTTGAAATTCTTTCTTTCAGTGTCTACTTATGTTACCAAGATTGGACCTAACTGGTGCTTAGGCATCTTGTTTGCACAAAGGAATCTAAAATATTGCTCATGCCAGTCTGGATGCAACTACAGAGGTCAGAAGGAAGCAGTTATCCATGGAATCAAAATGAATCAATATATGGGTCAAACAGTCTGCCTAAGTAGCAGGGTTTTACATCCTAAGTAATGTAAGCCATAGAATTTCACTTGGTTATGTCTGCAGTCAATCCATAAGGTGACAGACTTCTTCAAATTGTGAGAACAGAAGGAAGACTATAGGTAAGAAGAGAAATAAAGGAAATGAGAGCTTGATCTGGCATGGGAAAATGACTTACAGTTAAGATGTAATGAAGGGACAGAAACACTTGGAAGAATAAGGGGCTGTACACGGACTGGTGGTACTTGCAAGAGACCTGATAAATCTGTAACGTAAATACAGAGAAGGCAGCAAGAGGATAAAAAGAGATAAAGACAAATTCCTTTCATACCCCAAACTGACCAGGGATGTAGTAACTACAATACGTAGTTGTTGGGTGAGCACACCTGAACTATCATGCTTGAATTCTGACCTCCTGTTCGATGTAAAATTAAGTTTCAAAAAGAGAGAAAGCAAAATTAACTTGGCCTCCAGATGGGATGCTGAAAGAAGTACAGTCTGCTTTATTTGTCCATGCAGATATTTGCCACTCGTGCTGAAACAGTATAAAGGACAATTACTTCAAGTGTAATGAAATGAGTGCCCTAATGTGAACACTTCCAAATATGAGATCCATCACGCCTTGACAAACTGTAATGCCAGAACCCTTCGCCATTGCTGCTCTGTCCGGAAACTGCCCTCAAATATTTGACACATTCCTGGAATTAACAAATAAGTGCTGATTTGGCCTGGCTGCTTGCTGCCTGGTATCCCTGGCTGGCACTGCCTTACAATGGATGGCATTGTTATGCTGCAGCAATTCTTTTGCTTTTCTTCTTACATTTCCCAGCGCCAGCAAGAGGAAGACTGATTCATTTCAACTAATGTGATTCTTAAATCAAAGATATGACTCATTTTAAGGTAGCTTTTGTTGGATGCTTTGTCTATCAGACCATGCATACCTTAGATTATTTGGCTTCAACAGATGATATAATCAGGCAGGTACAACCATTTTGGTTGAACTCACGTAAGCGTTTTTGTATTGAAAAGCTGGACATGAACAGTTATAGTGCAGCCTCATCTAAAGTCTGCGACCAAGCCTTTCTGTGCTATCTGGGGAGAGCTGCATAGTACAGCATGTTAACGTCTTTGAAAATGATAAAAAGGAAGTAAAAAGGACAAAAAATCCTTGTCGATCCCAAGTCAGTGAAGCTGCAGCACTCAGAATTTGCTTTATGCAATATACATAAATGTCAGGTCACAATGCAAAAACAGGAACTTGTAACACTTCACTAAACTTGGAGCTGCTTGCTGGACTAAACAGAATAATGTATTTCAAACATCTCTTTAATTAGTAAAACTAAATGCAATATGACTCTGCTTTTTAAAACTCACAGACACAGAGTTAAGTTTCAGGCAAGGTTCATCAGGATGCCTATGGAAAACACCAGTCTAGCATCATACTGTTTGCTTTCCTATCCATGCATTTTCACAACTAGCTTTCCAAAATCCTTCCAAGTGTTACTTAGTCAAGGCTCACAATGGTTCTTCGAGATGGGAAAACAGTGGCAAAAAGGTGATGTGCTCTACTCGAGGCCACAAAAGGAAAACATTGTCAGAGACAGCACTATTAGAAACCAGGATTAGCAAAACTCTTTCTTGCATCTGAAACATGTTTTCATTATCATACAAGCGACTGCTCAGATCATCCACATTTCTTTAAGAAAAATACAGTCCTGATCCTATTATTCAAAAGTCTCTGGAAAGAACAAATTTCACAAGGCGGGTATGTAACATGCAAGATCCTTTTACAGAGAAGAAAGAAGGACTGTGATGGACATTCGAATTACCTTCAAACCTTAACTTCCAGCTCATTTGAAGTGAAGCTGCTAAATGCAGTGTTTCCCTTTGGTGCATGTAGGGATACTTGTATACTTTAATGTATTTATACATAAACTTGACATACATCTACATATATTTGAGCATGCACACACATTATAAAGTGACTAACATACAATTACTTGGCATGGTAGCAGCACTGCATGCTTGGGACTTGTTCCGTGAGCACGCTCAACTCTTTCTCTATTGCAAAGAACAACTGGAAAGCATGAAAGTAGTCCTCCTGCCATCTGGGCAGGAAGGCTAGCAATTACATGCCCTCCTCTAACATTAATGTCTTAACAGCCCCATATAGCAGTCCAGCCCCAGAAACCCATACAGGGTTGGACTGAACCATCCTTTTCCATCTCCTGGCTAGACAGTTTAAGTTGGCCCTATGATGTATAATGAAGAGATGTGGGTGTGAGTATCTGTAGATACATAAAGTCTCCTGAATAACATGGGGATATATGCGGCAGATGCTCCATTTAGCCCAGTCCTCCTTCTCCAATGGAGACCAAGAGTATGCATCAAGAAGGAAGCAGATAAAGCCAAAGCAAGCCTCTTATCCTTGTCACACCTTCAGATTTCCAAGGTTAAACAGGAAGGATTTTTATCCTTAGCTGTGACTTTGACCCTGTCAGCCCACAAAGCAGCAATGGGTCAGACCCAAATGCTGGATTCCAGCATTTCAAAGTCTGAAAGAAGTTTAAATCCCAGCTCACACCAAACTTGACAGACTTTCCCTGCACACACATGCTTCTGTTTTGTGGCAGGGGATGCGTGTGTTGGGGGAATTCCTCTAATACTTTTCCGCTGCAAACTGGTATTCTTTTCTTCTTTTTCATCTGATGGCACTCCCAATTTGCAGATGGGACTAATAACACATTTGGGATCCCCTCCTCTATATCCACAAACAGTATTTATGTATTGATCCCACTTAATATTAGCAGAAGTGTTGTGACGAAATCTGCACTAAGAAGAGAATACGACCCTGAGTTTATAAAAGGAATCAAAGCTCAGACATCTAGGACCCCTCTCATAGAGACAAACAGAGAAATAAAGAATGTAGCACAGCTTATTTCCCCAACAACAGGACATCTAGCCTGATAAACTCATTACAAATGACATTTTCATTTGACTCATTTATAGCCACATTTTCTAGGTGGTTTCGCTTTTGCCTATCATTTGTTTGGATATTCAAAAAACAAAACTGGAATAACTGACACATACTCATAGGAGGGAAAACAACCCAATTCCATTCATTGTTTTAAATACAACAGAAAGTGATGCTGTTCCCATTAGCAGAAATGGATTGTGATGCTGCCCTTCAGTCAGTCTAATCTCTGCTGCACTTGGAAGAAGGGTACAGAGAGCATCCCTAAGCATACTTTCCCCTGTTTCATTTTACCTGAAGAAGCAGAAAGAGTCTAGGCACAAGTTACTCTCAGTGCCTCTAAAGGCACTGCCTGCGAGGTGTTGCAGCAAATCGTCTGCCTATGGGGAAACTGCAGGAAGAGCATTTAAGAGATTCTTGCAAGAAGTAAATAGCTCTTCAGAGAACAGATGGGAGGAGAAAAGACCATTTTTCCATACCCTGCACCTGCTCCAGCCTCATATAACTAGATGATTATAGCATTCCTCTCTTAAATCATTCTCAAAAGAGGACCAAGTTTAAACTTCACAAACCTCAAACCCTAATTTAACCAAATAAAATACCACTGAACCTTGTCAAATGCTTTTTATGAATTCTTAAATAAAGGCGGTAAGTTCTTCTTGGGTGAAGTATCGTATTTATTTTGACTTCAGACCTAACTCAAATCCTGCAACTCTTCATGAATAAGAAAGGGGAGAAAAAAGTATTTCAAGTATGCTTGCCAAATCCAAACTGGGTAAACACAATTTTCCCATTGCAGTCCATTCTGCAGTTTCAACAGTGTAAGTTTTCCCCCTCTCTCCTTTAGATTAGTGAATAATGTTCTTGTTTCTCACTCCAGAAGTGGTCCTGGGTTTTTTTTTAAAGTCGATGATAAGATATCTGTGCAGTTTCTTTAAAAATTTAAGACCCTGATTATGAAAATATGCACTCATAGACTCAGCTTACATCTGCTTAGCTATTCCCCTGTCCTGCGGGACTAGTCACACAAATAGTAAGTGGTGATAAGTATTCACAAGAGCAAGACCTAAGTTTATTAGTTCTGTTAGAAGTTTTTCAGATATAGAAACCTACCAAAATTCAAAATACCAATAATAGTGTTTATATTACTGACACTGCTCTGAAAACGTAACAAATATTTAACACAGAATGGATAAATATGTAATATATAAAATGCACATGCAATGTAAATATTGCAGTATTTACAAATGCAGTTCCCAGTGGAACCAGGACATCCCAAAGTCAGTGACATTCTTGGATTCCAGAAGAAACATACCTCATTTCTGAGTCATTATTTATTGCAAATAATAGTATTGATCATGTAATTTTTATGTCTTATCGGTAGCTTTCCCTGTTGTTACTACTTTTGACATCAAAAAGTACTACTGATCAGAAAAATTAGTTTGTTTTACATCCTTCAAACAACAGCATAGACTACCTTCAGTAATACTCAGCTCAGAAGTACCCGCATATACAGTCCAGACCAGGGCATACAGATGTTACTGGAAGCATTCCCACTTAGCTACATGGCTTTTGGTGCAGACTTATTGGGAAGGATCCCAGAGCTGTAAGAACTGCACTGAAGCCAATGGAAGTTCTGGGTGTGCTGTGAAATGAGAAAGGAATAGGTCCACATGGGCTTGTGCAAATTAGAAATATTCTCAACAGACTGAAAGCCTCCTGCTGATGCCTTAATTTGGATTTTTAAACCAGAAATTCCTTCCTCTGCTTTTCATATAATATCATCTTCATTTTGTCTTGCCTTAAACTCAGAAATCTGGTCACCTACATGGTCAGGAACAGGAACATAAAAATCCAGCACTGACTCCTAAAGCGTTATTGACTCTTTTCTTGGACAATATCAACAGAAGATTATCTGCTAAAAAAGCAGTTCAGGATTTATCTAACTCAAATAATGGATTGACACGGTCATAGTCCACTTGACCACGATGACACGGTCCTGTGACATTGTGCCCAAACTAGGACAACTGACACAAACCAGGACTTTTTCCATGACCTGCCCAATATCCTTTGACCTCTTTTTATGGATTTCCTTAGGCCTTCTGCTGGAATTCAGAACAGTTCTGAAGTCTGGTGTCAAAAATATAGACACCTCACAGCACTTCACTTTTAAATCCCAGAAAGGCACCTGTGTGCCTGAACTGTTCTCCTCACTCTGCCAAATGCTTTGTCCTCTAAAATGACAAAAAGGACTCATTTGTCAGCTTGGGCACTGCATTTTACTGCTGAAAGTATGTATTTCTAAAAATCCATAAAACCCAGTAAGCCTAACCTCAACCTGGGGCCCATCACTTCATTTAAGAAAAGGTGTATTTCCCAGAAATATTCGTATGTCCCAACAAGCTCTCAAAGTGCACATTCTCCCCAACGTTTGCACAATAAGAAAGCCACAACATTTTGTTGATGTGTACACTGCACTTTTCATTAGACAGAATCAGCACAGGCTAAAAAACATCTGTGTGGATAGTTTATACCTGTTAACAGACCAGTAAAACCAACTGCCTGAGCAACAGCCCGCCATGCTTACAACAAATAATTCATGCTAGGTGTATAGTCAGCTGTTACTGGATGAATGAATTAATATATATACACAATATATATAGATGGTTTAGTGTCCAGCCCATGATGGAGTATGCACAAAGTGGTACTAGTGTTTACGCACAAGAAGTAAAAAAACACATTTAGACCAGTATAGTTTTTCGTAAACTTCATAATGTCAAACACCCTCCTCGCTAAGTGACAAGAAGAGCTGCCACCAAGGAAAGCTTGTTGGATGGCACATATCTCATGTCACCCAAAATGCAGTTCTGAAGATCATAGTGATGTCTAATCTGCAAATGGAAAAGGCCTAAACTAAATAGAAAATTTTGACATACATTCTTATTTCTCTATATAGGAGAGTTAAGATATATCAGGTTACAGAAAAGAGTTTCTGGAAACAAAGTGTCTCTAAACTGTGAAGCAAATTCTCTAGAATAAGATAATAGGATTTTCACTATTTGTCCATTGGTGCTTTCCTGTACACAGTTAAAAGCAAGTCTGCTGGGAAGCAGAAGTTATGCTACCTGCAGAAAAACTCTGTACACCAAATAAATCATACCATCATTCAGGTTGGAAAAGCCCCTTAAGATCATGAAGTCCAACCACTAACGTAACATTACCAAGTCCACCACTAAACCATGTCCCTAAATGCCACATCTACACATCCCTTAAATACCTCCAGGGACGGTGACTCCACCACTTCCCTGGGGAGCCTGGTCCAATGTTTGACAACCCATTCAGTGAAGACATTTTTTCTAATATCTAATGTAAACCTCCCCTGGTTCGAGTTGAGGCCATTTCATCTCATCCTACCACTTGTTACTAGGGAAAAGAGACCAGCATCCACCTCCCTACAGCCATCATTCAGGTAGCTGTAGAGAGTGATAACATCCCCCTTGAGCCTCCTTTTCTCCAGGCTAAACAACCCCAGTTCCCTCAGCTGTTCCTCATGAGACTTGGGCTCTAGACCCCTCATCAGCTTCATCGTTCTCCCTGGATGTGCTCCAGCACCTCAGTGTCTCTCTTGTAGTAAGGAGCCCTGAACTGAACACAGGATTTGAGATGCAGCCTCACCAGTGCCCAGTACAGTGGGACAATCACTGCCCTGGTCCTGCTGGCCACACTATTGCTGATACAGGTTAGGATGTTGTTGGCCTTCTTGGGCACAAGCTGGCTCATGTTCAGTAGGCTGCTGACCAACACCCCCAGGTCTTTTTCCGCCGGCAGCTTTCCAGCCTCCTCCTTTACGCAAGCAGAAGTAGTCTTGGAGGGCTGTCACAAGTACTGCCTTACTTCAGACTTTATCAAGTAGCAAAAAATATAATAAGGACCTTGTGAATGTTTCCGAGCAAATAAAAAGCAGCAGCAACGGAACTCCAGCTCCCCTGATCCCTAGTACTGTGTTTTCATGCAGTAAAACATTTGAGGTTTCATGCCTAGTCTGGAAATAACATAGCAACTTCTGGATAAATACAGGATCTGTATGATGATGCTGGTGGATGTTGATCTTTGGGAAGTGACTAATACTGATTTGCAGATCCTCCATGTCTGGAGCAAAACAGTCAAGAGTTTCCTTCTGTACATTGCCCCAGTAGTGCCCAATGCCGGGAGTCCTCATGGTGTCTCTCAGCTGCCGGAGAAAAACTCAAGCAACAGTCGGAAGCCCACAGAGCACAAAACAAAACCTGCGTTTTGGAAATAGAGGCCTCACCAAACCTGGAAAGTATTACAGCATCTTGCTCCCCTGAGTAGGAAGCCCTTCACCTCCATTTTAAGCACAGATACAGCAAACAAAGGTCTCTATTCTGTCTCCAGTGACACGGCAGCATGCGACGGTTCAAGTGTTTGCTTGTCTCTCCTCTGAGTAGGTGCTGCAGATTACACACACCAAGGGGAGAAGAGTGGCTGAGAGCTTAAGACTCGTTTCAGGGGTGACCCGCAGAAGATACGAGTTTGCTACTGCACCACGTCACCCCCTTGGTCTGATGAAAGCCTCTGCACCTCCCCTCTCCTTTAATCTCTGCATGCTGCTATGCGGAAGGTGCCAACTTGAGAACAGACAGTTCTGAAAAGAAGGCAATTAAAAAAAAAAAAGCACAGTACTTTAGAAATTTAAACAACAAGGCCTGTGATCAAAATAATTCATAAAGGGAAGGATTTTATGAAGTCATTCCATGAGCACACAATGCTTTTTTTCTTTGCTTTGTTTTTTAAATAAATCCGTCAGTACACATGCCAAAGCAACACATCTGAATACAATATCAGCAGACACACCCTGAATCCCTGTGCCTGCGCTCTCCCAAGTTACAGCAAAAGCTAAAAGCTGGGCTTTTTGCCTACATTTTAACAATTATCTACTTATTTCTTCTCATTCGGGTGCGTTTGTTAAAACCCTTCGTCCTTCTTCCTCTCTCCCTCTTTCTCGCTCCTCCAAGTGCTTCTTTTCCTCTCCCTTCACAAAAAACCCAGTATGTGAAAAATGGATTTTTCTCCTACTGATGGCAAGCGTGCCTGCTTTAAAAAAAATAAATACATAAAGAGATCTAACTTATAATGAATCCCTCTGGCATAAGGAAGCCTGTTCTAATCTCTCTTTATCGGGCTTGAGTGATAGTTTTGCTCAAGGAGTATTGACAGGGCTGTCCTGTTTCTCAGGCTTTCATTTCCCTGAGTTGGAAAAAGGATACAGTGCATTTTCACATTCTCCAAGTCTGCAGTTGTTTTTATATAAGAAGCAATTTGCTTGGGTCACATCAGGTCAAATGGGAAGCCTGCCCAGCTCTTGGTTTTAAAGGAAAAACATACAGAAAGACACAAAAACACAGCAGTTTCCTTCATTAAATTCCACTCTACCTGCCATGGGCTTGCAGCCACAATGGAATTTCCCACCCTGGCTGACCACAGCTAAACTTTTATTTTTAGTTTTTTCTTTCTTTTTTCTTTTTTCCTCCCCTCCTTTAAATAAAAAGTCTTATTAGCTTTCTTGCAAGTGAACTTTGAGGTAAGGGTTATTTAGAGTCAACGCAATTGTCCATTTTTAAAAGTCAATAAATTGAATAAAGGCCTACACAGGAGTGGGGCCAAATGCCGAAGCCCTTATTGAAGCCGAGATTCTGATCTCTGCTACAATGCTGTAAGACAAAAGCAACTCTTCTGAAGTTGCTGGAGTTGTGCCTGGGTAAAAGATCAGGATCTTGCCTCAGTTTTTAACTCATTTCTCACTTTCTCAGCTGACTTCAGGGCGAGTTTGCCTGAGTTAACACTGCCCGCAAAGCACAGCGTGAAGCAAGCCTGTCTCTGCAATGTTTTAGGCGTTCTGCTGAGTTCTTTCAAACTCACAGTGGCTTCAACACCTGAAAAGGATGGCACCTAAATAACTGCCTTTCTTATTACTTAGTCATTGCAAAGTTTGCCAGCACTAGGAAAGCTTACCCCCGAGGAAAAAGAAGGCAGCCACAATCCTCCCCCTGCCTCCCAAACAATCACTGAAACCCGAGGTGAAATTGTACCCTGAACTGCAAGAAGAAGATGCTGAGGGAGTGACTCAGCGTGTACGTTTTTAAGAACAATAGATCACGAAGATGCTTCATTGATTTCAATATAGCCCTAAGGAGAACCATAGCTGCTTGCTTTGACTATGATTTCACTGCACATACCGGCAAGGGGGAGGGGGGGGGGGAAGAGGAAAAACAACAACAAAAGAGGGATACATGGTGACTCAGAGGTGAGACTGTTTCTTTTAACATGCTAAATAGGTGTTTAATTCAAATTCGGATCCACCTCACTATCAAAGCATCTGTACCTGGCCTCCCTCTGCTGAATGCCCAGCTATTCCCACTGCTTTGCTACTAGTTCCCATTTAACTGGGAGTGCTGTAATTAAGTTTGCAGAACAGTTTCCATTCAGACTGTTTGCCCATAAACTTTCTGCAAAGTTCTCCTTTCGGGCTGAAAGACTGGCCTCAAATGAAGGATACATAGTGTAAGGCAAACTGGGGGCAGGTGGAAATAGTCTAGTGGAGGATCTGCTCAGCCCTGAATCACAAACGGGTGGCCCCTCCTTTTCCCACTATTTCCTCTGCCCTGAAAAGCTGTTCAGCTTTTTTTTTTTTTTCTTTTGCCTCTTTTTTTTTTTCTTTTGCCTCTTTTTTTTTTTTTAAATAAATGAAAAAAAGGGGTAAAAAAGGAGAAAAAAAAAAAAAAAAGGAAAAAAGAACAGTTGGCTCAGTGCCCCTGTATCCTCTGTTTTCCAGACACTCGTGTGAAACAATGGCAGTTTTGCCTGAATCAGGACTGAGGACTGCTGGACTTGGCCTTTGAATGATTTTTTGGACTTAATATCGTGACTTTCATCCAGAGATCACAAAGGGCTTTGCACTGTTTATCGCACCAGGCAGACCTTTGAAGCAGTTTGAGCCATATGATAGCAGAGGCACTTCTTGCCTTGCAGTCTACTTTTCTCAGCAGCCTAAGAAACAACAAAGTTTGACAAGATTTCCTCTGCTCTCTTCAGTTTCAAAGGCTGGCTAGGACACTGCAAAGCCCTCTTCATTTTATTTTCCTACGGTCAAATGGTTCTTTTCTCCCGGCTCTCTCTGTTCTCTGTTTTTCTAGTTGATTCATCTATTATCCCTCTTTATATAATTAAATTTCTCTACTCAGTGTGCCATTGTGCTCGGGCCGTTTTGTGCTCTGTCACCTCCAACTCCTTTCCTTCAGAAACTCCACACCCCAATTCCTCTTTAAAGTTGCTTGCTGAAGCATTTGTTCTTTCAGCACTGCCATACGTTTATAAACTGGAGATTAGTTCACTTTGTCTGCCGTCCAAAGCCATTTGCTGCTTGAGACCATTTTGTGAGCTTGTCTATTCATGTGAATAAACAAAAAAAAAAGCCCCTCAACTACAATATGAATTAGGAAGAGGAAACAGCAGTTGCACGGAACAAATACCAGTGAGGATGAAATTAGTAACACCCAGTTTTCAGTGCTGCCCCTTACTCTGATGCACCTTTGGACAGTAGGATTTCACAAGTTAGAAGGACGATAGACTTTTTTCAGTAGAACTGAGTGACCTACCATAACATTTTGCTTGTGATTCCAGCATTTCTATAATGAAGAGTCCCTAGACTCACAAACTTTTGTCTAGATGATTAATCTGACCACTCTGCAGTTCCCCAGAGCAATCCATTATTTCCCACAAAGACTTTAAAACTTTCGACTAAGCTCAGGATTCTGAAGTGACGTCTGGCTAACAGATGTGCTTGTTCTGGAACTTTTAGATATCTTCCCTCAAAACAAGAGCCTTTTCAACAGTTTGAATTCAAGTCAATGGCAAAATTCCTATTGATTTAAAAAGATATGTGCAACTTTTGAAATAGGAAACTGGGCCTGAGTGTGAGACACTCTGCATGTAACATCAGACTATATAATGAAATTCCAGTCTCCAGATGTATTCATCAAATTTCATCAATTATTTGCAGCTTAGAACATGATAGGAGGTTAAAAACCAGGAGTTTTCAAATGGTTTACAGGATAAATGATGGCTGAAGTTAGATATAGCCCAATTAGCTATCTTGAGCAGCAGAAGGCCTACTCGATGGCCTCTTTTCCATGGAGATCATCGAAGATGTGCTGTTTATGGCAGTGTCCTCAGCACACTTCCACTCCTTTACAAGGGTCTTGCACAATTTCCAAGCCATGAACATTCCACTTCTCTGCTTTAAGCCCCTTGGACCCTTTCTCTTGCAGAGATGTACAGCACTGAAACCCTCCAGGCTTCAGGATCTAGATTCATGTCTGCCAGATGGGAGAAAATCAGATCCTCTCTATGCAATCATAAACGGTATGAAGTGGATAGAAGCGAGAATCAGAACTTTCTGTCTATCTGGTGCAAACCTCTATGTGGTTAATGGCTTATCACAGACTAATGATCTATTGGAGAGACAACCAGGAGACCAGGTTTGCCCCTGAAGTCCTAAGGAAGTAGTTGCCAGCAGAGCTTCGACTCTGGGCAGGGAAACTTAGCAGCCCTAAATACCACAACTGACTATATAAATGTCTTATAATTTTATAAATGACAGCAGGAATGACTGTAATTATGCTTATTAGCAGATAAACATATCTCCATGGATTGGACTAGGGGGGCTTACAAAGCAAAACAGGAAACAGGCTCACTGAACACATCTGTGGAGTATGGTTAATCTAAGACGAAGCCTTGTGTACATTCATTTTCCATGCCAAGCATGATCAGTATAAGATATGATTATATTCTACCAGTTCTAGGGGTTACAGCTTGAACTCTTATGGAAAACTACCTGAAAATTATAATCATGTTAAGGTATTACATGTATTTTCTTAAAGACGTGTTCAGCAATTCCATCTTCAGAGTGCTTCAACAATATTCCCAGAAACACACCTTTAAAATAAACTATCTCATTATCTGTGCTGCTTAGGAGTTTTCTGAAGGCAGAACAGAAGAAAAAGTTTCAAATACGGTACAAGTTCTTCTCCTATAACCTGCCTGTGCTGCATACATTTTGATTGAAATTCCACATAATTTATTACTTTCATAACCCTCAAGAGAGTGGCAAGCACTGGAAAGAGAAAGTGAGAGATATTAATCAGTCCCACCTCAATGATTCGGATATTTAGGATAGAGTCATGGACCCAGAAAGAAAACATCTACCATTAGTTTCAGTGTATCTGGGATCTAAGCTTTCTTCTTTGCTGAAATTGTAGACAATTTAATTATTAAAGTACCTCATTGATATACTAAGTGGGCAGAGCTAAACACTTACCAATGATAAGTTAACCAACAACAAAACCAATGTTTACCCTTTTAATTCTCTTACATCAAAAGCAACTACCCTTCCTGCCTTTAAAGCCACACACCATTCCTAATCTCTATACAGCTGAAAGCCACAAGACACATTCCATAGACAAATAAAAATAAGTGGTATGGGACCGCCAAAAGCAATTCACAGGTTGGAGAGCACAGACTCTCTCAAGGATCCTGCTGTTTTACTGCACAACTGGGCTGAGCTGAGCTTGCAGCTGGGACGCTGGGTGAGTTGCTAATATTGGCCTCCCTGGTCCCTGCAGTGAGGGACGGAAATGATTCAGCAGTGCCCTGTGCCAGCTCAGCCCTGCTGTGCATCATACATCATCCCTTCTCAGCCCCACAAGTGGGTTGTACTCAAAGTTCTCACATGCCTGAGTACAGCTGAAAACTAAAATCTTTGCTATGACTATTAGGAGACTGGTAGATTAAAGGTCAGTGGGTCTCTACTGCTTGCTGTGCTGAAGGTAGATACATCTTGGCCAGCTCAGGGCAAGCAGAAATAAGCCCCATAAGGGTCTCTAACAGGGGAGCTCCATCAGCTGCCTAACAGGGATATCTGAAAACTTTATGGAAAGCAAACAAAAAAAATCAGTGCAAGGCTGACTTTGTAAGGTAGGTAAAGACACACAGACTTCTAATTTAAATTTCATCAGTCACCATAATTGAAATACTCAGATTTTTTTGCATTCCAGACCCTGCCAAGATCATCCTTTTAATTAATGAATTATTATTACTATTATTTTCCCAACATATGCAACTCCTGCATCAAAAAGAGCTAGCTGGGTACTATGTTTGAGATGCTAAGGCTGTATGAATTCTCTAGAAATATTCACCATTCTCTCGCTCAGAACAGGAAGTTTCAGTGAGATTTTCCTTGCTTTAATCGGTCTGAACTAGCTCTTTGGCATTCTGTTATAAATAATGGAAGCTACACACTGCACTTTTATAACATCAGTCATCTACGGATCTCATAACTTAATTAAGAGGGACACTGTCAAGTTAAAAATCATATATTTTTTATTAAGTAATTTCCTTATCTATGTTACTAATAACATTGTAGGCTATTAAGCTGAAAAAAAAATCTTAAAATCTAATTTAACATCTACTGCTATCATGTATATGTTATAATATATACACACAGCTGGTTTACTTTCTGAGATATTAAAACAGATGTGCTAGCTTTCCTTTTGTTTCAAGTTGGTTTCGTTTACAGATTTTCATGCATGAACAATGCTCTTCCTTCATCGTGGTATAAACACTCCGCAAGAACATTTAAATGCAAACAAAAAATTGTATTAACATGTAAGAAAATAAAACATATGTTTTGGTTAATATAAGACTTGCAAGGATTCAACAGCAATAAAAGTTTAATTTTGGAGAGAGCTGTCTAACACTGTATGGTGGTTATTTTCACTTTCTCTAAAGGGAAGGTGACAAGTACTACTTCTATATTGCTTAATTATAGGAGAGCACAAATCTGCTTCCTGTGCGGGAATACATAGTTAATAAATTCCTTCAGCTGTATTTGAGCCTTTTCAGATATCCAGAAATGCGTTGTTACTTCACTGAGGCTTAAGGCAGAGGTATGTATTTGACTGTGGAAGTTAGATATGGAGAAAGTTAGCATAATGAAGCTTCTGCCCATCACCATTTAGTTTAACTGTATGATGATGAAATCTACGCAACACTTCCGTAATAGGTGGGCAATAGCTAAAACACTGGGGGGTCTCTTGGAATTTATATAATAAAGCATAACATCAAAAACTACAGTATGTATTTTTCCAGCATTCGGAAAACTAAGACGCATGGTCAAAGTCACACAGTGAGTTGATGGTAAATCCAAACTAAAATCCATAGCTTGCACCATACACTGCTCGCTAAACTACTTAATTTCTTCCGGATGTTTAGATGCATTTTATATGAAGAACAAAAAAAGAAGCTATTTTTGACTTGTATTCTTACTGGCTAATACAGAAAGGAAGATGGGGTTCTGACTTCCAGTAGATCATTCTGCTTAGGAAGAAATTCTTTCCCGTCCTCCATTCCCTAGGTTCAGCAACCAGCAAAGCAGGTGTTTGCTTGCCGATCCAGAGCTCCCACCATGCGAGTCAAAAGGAGTTTTACCTTCATTTTACTTCTGAATGGTCCATTGCTCAGACATCAGTCCCAGAAGACATAATGACAACTACCAAACTTTCTAAGGAGGTGAGAGCTGGAATGGGAAGCAGGTCATGGACACAAAACAGTGAGTCTACTGTCTACTGCTTACAAAGAAAACTGCAACAAGACTGAAAATAATAAACACAAATAAGAAAACATACAGCCAAAAGGCCCCTCCGGAGCCAGTGAGGAGCCATAGACATGTGCTAAAGCAAACTCTGAAGAATGGTGATGCAACCTCATGTTACCAAATACAACACTGTTGTGCAGAAGAATCCCTTAGATGAGAAACACTAGTGTTGTTCAGCATTAAATGAGATTGCCTTTCAGTTCTGCTGCAAATGCTATGTGCTCAAGGTCAATCAGTTTTGTAGTGCAGAGACAACGTAAATTAGGCCAAGGACCACCTTCTGCCACAGGAAGAATTAAAGAAACTCATCTTTATTCTGCCTTAAAACATATTCTCCCTAATAAATGGGTGAGCTTTACTGTTTTACCTAGTAAGTGTGTAAGCTTTCAGAGGTACCCTTTTTCTGGCTGACTGCAGTAGTGGGACTTGAATGTGTGTTTGTTTGTTTGTACCCAAATGGTAGAAGAGCTCCAGTAACCTCTAATCTTCTGCTAAAACTTTCATTATTTTATCTTAACACCATCTTCTGTCAGTATTAAGTACACCTGCATGAGAGCCATAGTTCTCATAAAGATCAGGAAAGCATATCCAGGATGCTACAAAACATGGATCTCTATGCCTAGATAACATTTTCTGGTTACAGACTTCTTGTGTCACATCTATTCAGGATCCAGGACATAACAGCTGAGAACCCATGGTGCGGGTCTGAATGGCAGCATTCCTATGTCAGCTGCTGACAAGGCAGAAAGTTGCTTCATGGGCTTGGTTAAACCTTTCACATTATTAGTATTTTACTTTCTTCATTTGTCATGCAGAAGAAATGTCTTTAGAGACAGTGCTTTGGTCCTATGAAGTCCAGCTATCACGGTGTACATCTCAGCCAAACTAGCCAGTGACAACTACAGATAGGATAACGCCTTCAAAAACTTATTTGTGTCTTTCTGCTGGTGCCTTAAAAGTAGAAGGTCTGATTACTCTGGTATTATTGTGTATAATTGTCTCATTAATCAGCACAGACCTTTCTTAACTGTATATATGCTTCAGCAGTGAATAAACTGTTAACAGTGATGGTATTTTTCAAGTAATCTAATTTTTAAATGTCACATACATATATGTCTGAAGATGTCTGCCCTCCTCACAGGCCACTCCTAAGACCAGGATACTCAATTTAAAAGGCAATTTCCCTAATACAGCAAAATCAGTCCTTGAGTTATGTACAGCTATTGCTCTCCATGCCCACTTTAAGGCTATGTTAATGCCAAGAAAGCAAATGCAGTCCTGTATTTCTATGCCTGGGAGGGAGGAGGGTGTTTCTCTTAAAAAACCAAGTCCCTAGCTCATGGATTTAAAAATACTGCTGAAGCCAAAGTAAAAACAAATAAACAAACAAAACCCCAGCAAAACAACACATTAAGGCTTGATGCAACTTAAGAGTATATTTTTACTGTAATTACCGAGAAAAATCCCATCCCAAACCAGCTGTACCTATTTACAAAGGAATTTAACACAGACTGTGGGGTCTGATCTCCCTATCTCATGGACAGGCTGAGCACACAGGGAAGATGCTCACAGTATAGTACTTTTTCATTGCTAAAAAGATTAATCAGAGCAATGGCCTCATTCCTTTACACTTATGGGCTAAAAAATTCAAGTTGACCATTATCCTAAAATAATCCCATTAGGCCATTCTTACTATGTGTGTCCAGTTCAAAGGTGCTGCAAAACACAGGTAAAGAACATTGTTGTTCAGAACCGAGAATTAACAACAAAATACTCAGTTTGCAGTGCTGATTACACAGGGAACTAGACGAGTATCCATGTTCTAGTAGCTGGAAACAAATATGATCATATTCCACATCTTTCTCTCCTTTGCCCATTAATTTCTGGACTCACACATGCACTAGTTCTCCCCATTAGACCCTCACAGTCTCATTTACTTTCTCCCTCGCATTTCTGCAACCTCTCTGTCCATAATAAGATATCTACCCATGGTTTTACAAGGTATTCATGTTTTCCCTTCCCTCTTTTAGGCATCACATAAAGAGGGAAAGGAGTATAGCAGGGCTTTCTACCCCTGCAGCCACCCTCCTGTCAGGTCATGGAGAGCCCCAGTAAGGCAGTAGTTGCTGCAGGAATTCCCTGCTGGCAATGAGCCCCTCCAGGGTTCATGCAAAGGACTAAAATGCAGAGTCTTTAGGTCTGTGTTTGACTGAGATTGTCGTCAGACAATATAGCCACCAATTATAACTTTGCCACATCCCTCACCTCTCCCTGAACCAGTTTCCTCTCTCTTTTCTATGAAGAGAGCTAGTAGCAGTGATGTATATCCTTTGGGTATGTAAGGAAGGCCTCCTTCATTAAATGCTCTGAAGTGTTTTGATATCCTCAGAAGCCTGGTGTTATTTAAGTGCTAATCACTCTCATCTTCAGTATGTCCAAAATTATTTTGCTTGTTACCAAAAAGCTCCGTTGTCACACATTACATTGATATTGCACTGAAAAATAATTAAGAGCCTACATTTTGGGGTCTGTTATTTGAGCTGTCTGACTGACAAGGGAATTATCCAGAATTCCCAACTTTGCAAAGGAAAAATTAGGAAACATTAAAAGGTAGGCCAGGGAACAGCTCTATGAAACAACTCATACAAAGAATGAGAAAAGAGACCATTCCTTCCAAGCACTAAGACAAAGCGGTAGGTGAAAGTTGAAGTAAGCTGGTATAACAAGCAATCCATATAATCATTGAAGAAGGTAATCTTTTAGATAGAGTCCCAAAGATTATCAAACTCAAGTATCCAGTAAACCATTCTTAAACAACTAGAACCCCAAAAAGTTAGGAAGAACAGCATATAGTGCTCAAAACAGAAGGTGTAACATATGGCTATACCATTATATATTCCAAACAATATATAAAACCTGATGTATACAAGGGAAGCAGCCCCCAGCACCTGGAGCACTAGCAAATGAGAATTCTCTGTCTCCCCTCTTGCTTGTTCAGAACCTCTCCACCTTTTTGCCTCTCTGGATGCAACCAACTTTATCACCTGGAAGTCTACCTAATACAAACGCTATTATACATATAAGTCAGAGACTTTATATCCTTGGCTGGCCCCAGAGGAGGCAGATAGGACTGAAACTCGTATCCAAGCAGAACTCAGACTTCGGTGCCCATCAGAGGATGACCTGCATCATTTCCTTATCCTTCACAGCTAACGCTGGGCATGCACTTTGATTACCAAAAACCCCATCGACTCCCACACCTCCCCCCAGAAAAACCCCCTAAACAACTACCTAAACAAAGACACCACAACAGCAAACCTCAACCATGAAAAAATCCCAGGTAAAGTGCCAGTAGTAGAGAAAAGTCAATAACTAAGCAAATAAACCCCCAAGCTTTCAACAGAGATATAAGTAAGCTGCAAATTTGCACAAGCCCAAATCCTTAGCTAGAGGCAGAGAAGCAAATAAATGTCTTCTAAAGCTGGTACACGTATGTTAAGAACCTGAACCTGACGATCAAACTCAGCCTCTGAGGAAGAGAATCTTTCAAAGACTCCTTACATTCCAAAACTGTTTTTCTTACAGTCTCAAACTGTAGAAAGTCATCTTTCTTTTGTTTCCAGTTTCAGCTCCTGATTTCCAGGACTGCCGGCCAGGCCGGCACCCAATGCACTCAGCCTCTAGCCACTGTGGAATTTCTCACCCTGGCACCACATGCCCAGCTGTGCTCATGGAAGTGGAAAATCTGACAGCATTGTCTGAAAGACACAGCTTGGGATAATTGTTCCTCATAGTTCCTCTGTCAGTGAACATTATCGTATTCCTCTCACAGGAAGGCTACTACACCTTTCATATTCCTCTGTTCCCAGCCACAGAATTCCTCTTTGCTTTTAAAGCAGCAGTTAAACATGTTATGATGTGAGAAAAGGTTTAAAAATCTCATGTAGATTAAAGCTAAAATCTTCATAACTGTACCTGCTTTAGTAAGTTCTTTGTGCAGCATACACACAGGAAGAGGAGGAAAAGGAACCAGAAAGTATCTATGGTTATGTAACATGGATCAATGTCCTTCATGCTTGCAAAATCCTTGTTTTATAAATACAATACACAGATTACATTTCTGTTAATGCAGAAACAAAAATCACTATTATACTACAAGCATTTTGGTGCAAATTTTAAACAAAACATTGACAGAAAAGCCAGGCACGTACGTGGCGCACACACCCCAGATCCCTGTATGAGGAACCATTTTCATCACAGATCCATGCTTTCTATGTTCAGTTCAATCAACATCATTCATCAGATCCAGCCTTGGTATCAAATGTCCTTGGAAGGCTACTCTTACCGTTGTGCCTGAGCAACTCTTGACCTCCAGCACCTCCATCTCCCTGCCTGCAGGAGGCAGAGAACACTCCTTCCCCAGGGTCCTCTAGGAAAGCGGTGGCAGAGCATGGGAAACAGCCCAGGGCTTATGTGTTTCAGGTTAGCACCCTGACGATGACACTGTCCTGTTTTTCTCTCAAATGCATGCTGCATGGGTTTTTTTTAGGGACACAAAACTTAAAAGGATGGCAACAAAAGTCCTGCGCAATCCAGCCAGATGTGCTGCACTTTCTAATGTTCTCCACTCATTTTCCTCTCCTTCTCACCCCCCCACCGCAATCAATGATGTTGTATCTGATTTCTTGCAAGTCATCACATTTTTAGAATGCTAGCCATTGTTTAAACATTTATTTCACTCTCAAATTCGAAGGGCATTCTCTCTGCTGCTTCCTTCTGTTTCTTTTGTTACAGGTAAAGGTGCCGTTATTATTCAGAGAAGAATAAACAACGTTCCTACTTTACCTACAGAACTTGAATGACAGCTTCTCTGAGCAATTTTCCACCCTCATATTTGTGCACTCTGCTGTAATGGCAAGCCTTGTGCTGATCTCATCTTAACATTTTTAGGTGTTATGCTAACAGCGCAAATTAAGCTACGCAGTTTTTCACACCACCTTGGGCTGGTTTCAGGCCAGGCCTGACCTCCCATCTGAAATGGAGATGAGACAAGAATCAAACTAATTTAACCAAAGCCACACAAGTATTACACCAGCGCTTCAAAGTAACTTTTGTGATCCAGGAATGCTGATGTTCAAGTGTGGGAAGCAGTGCTGTTGGTAATATGTGATTAAGTGATATTCTTCCTTTTGATTAAGTAGGACAATATCCATAGTCTCTATCTCTTTCAGTAGTCCCAACAAGTTTTCCCTCCATTTGTTTCACAGGAGTAGGTGTAGCCTGGCTATTCACACATCAGTATGTCTCTTCCAAATCACATATCAGTATGGCTCTTCCAAAAATTAATTATGATGTGAGGTGATTAAGAGATAACTTAAAGACTGTAAGAGAGCACTTAAAGTGGAGACGCACAAAATCCCTAGGCATTTCATGAAATTTAGGCCAAAGTATGTATAAGACACGCATAAATAATACATGTACTTAGTGCAATGGATGTCTTTTCCCATATATTTTGTATGCCATGAATTGAAAGAAATGAAAAAGCATGAAGTAGATACAAATACATGCACACACAGAGAGAAAATTATGTGGCCCTTCCTAGCATGAAAAGGAAATTATTAAAAGTTGGATAAACAACAACAGAAGATATGACAGGGGCAGCTGGAGAACCACACTGGGGGACAGAACTTCTAAGTGAATCCACACAAAAAAATGTCTCCCCTGACAATCCGTTGTTCTTCAAAGAGAATAATGATTCTAGAGATGAGTTTGCATTTGTCTTTGGATGTCACAATAAATGCTAAGAAAGCAGCTGAATGAGAGTTATTATTTCCTCTGAGCAACGAAGGATTTGGGTAGACTGTCAGAATACCCGCACCCGCAATCTGAGGGCAGATAACAAAGCAACAGCAAGCTAGCAGGAAGCTCAGAATCTGTCCTGGGCCCTGGGAAAGGAAGATAAAAGAGGCCATGGGGCAAACTGGAGATCTAAGAAAGGTAGATCTAAGAAACACAACTGCAAGGCAGCTGTTAAATCATGAGGGAAGTAGGAGCGTTGTTTGAGAAAGTGATCACAGGAGGCACAATGTTTTCCAAGACCAACAGAACACAAATGCATGTGAATCAGAGGAGAATGCGCTCCACAGAGGTCTATGCTACTTTGTTGGAATAACTCAGTCGGTTTGGGGGTACTGGGCTGCATTCAAGTCCTTACCTTATCCACACACTCACTACCCTGAGCACAGCAGAAAGGACTAGTAAACCCTTGATGCTCAAGGGTATCAACAGCTATATTGTGGGCTATCTAATCCTCCTTCTCTAAATGAACATGCTGGGCAGAAGATAAATCCAGCCCTACCTCTGAGCCACAAGATGCTTTTCCAACTGGCCTGATGGAGTACTTGGCCTGCTGATGACTCTCACAGTCAGATGTGCAATCTACCCTCTGGCTCCCTGTTGGTTTGGACTCACTGCCTATACACTCTAATACCCAAGACTACAAGAGATAAAAGAGAGATTCCTGTTTGCCTTTGTAAGACAGTATGCTGCTGACAGCAGGTAAACCATGTCCTTACACTTGCTGTTTGCAGAACTGGCCCTCTCCACTGCACACTCTTCCCTGCAGTGCTCCTGTATGGAAGAAAACAACTGTAGGTGACACAAGGAGTATCTTATAAAGCCACTATACAGCAGCTAGGAGAAAAAAACCAAATGACAAACTGACCCAAGAAAGTAGCATGTATCCTGTCCCTCTTGCTCAGGCTGCTTTGGAGTGTTAGTGTCACAATGCTAAGAAACCAGTTTCATTATTTGCTAACTTCCACTGCACACCTGAATATCTTTAATCAGAACTAAGTCTCGCACGGACTATAGATCGTGTTACGAAAGCACAAAACTATCTTTAAAATCCACAGCCCTACCCACCGCCCCCATACCATTCTATCAAAACATACAGAGGAGAATGTTTACAAGTTATAATCTTCTCAGCTAGGCTTGGCTTCCTGTATATATTTTGAATGCAGTGTCTCAAGAACACACACATACAAAAATCTACGAACACAGGTGGGGTCCGCACACACAGACCTGAGCTCCAAATTTCAGATGTGAACCATCTTATCTTCGTATACATTGGTCTTTCAGTTTGTTCCATTACAGCTGGGTTATGAGGTGAAGTTCAGGCTGAAGCTGAACAAAGGGGAACCACACTGGAGCGCTGCTTCTTCTGTACTTGAAGCTGATCACAATTATGGGGAACTAGGAATCACAGTTTAATTTGGCATTTCCAGAGCTGAGATTTCTTCATTTCAAAGACTGAGCTATGTCTGCAAATTTCAAAGTATCTAGCACACTATAAAACCCATGAAAATGGAGCAGTCGCCAGACAAGAGTCAAGTGCTTGAACTAGGAAGAAGTAATAACTAACACAGTGTATTGGGTTTCTGTGGCAAGGTTTTGGCAGCACAGTGGCTACAGAGGTGGCTTCTGTGTGAAGCTGCCAGAAGCTTCCCCCATGTCAAATAAAGCCAATGCCAGCCAGCTCCAAGACAGACCCACCCCTGGCCAAGGCCGAGACCATCAGTGACGGTGGTAGCACCTCTGACGCTAATGTGTTTAAGAAGGGGGGGAAAACAACTCAACAGCAACTGCAGCTGGAGAAAAGAGCAGCGAGAATATATGAGAGCAACAGCCCTGCAGACACCAAGGTCAGTGCAGAAGGAGGAGAAATGGTGCAGTGATCCTGAAGGACTGCATCCCGTAGAAGGGACCCATGCTGGAGCAGAGAAGAACTGCATCCTGTGGGAAGGACTCACATTAGAGAAGTTCATGGAGGACTGTCTGCTGTGGGAGAGACCCCACGCTGGAGCAGGGGAAGAGTGTGAGGAGTCCTCCCTGAGGAGGAAGGAGCAGCAGACATGATGTATGATGGACCAGCCACGACCTTCATTCTCCAACCTCCTGTGCTCCTCGGAGGGGTGAGGAGGAAGAGGGAATTGGAAGTGAAGATGAGCCTGGGCAGAAGGGAGGGGTGGGGGGGAAGCTGTTTTAAAGTTCTGGTTTTATTTCTCATTATCCTACTCTGATGTGATTGGCAATAAATTAAACCAATTTCCCCAAGTCCAGTCTGTTTTGCCCATGATGGTAATTGATGAGTGAGCTCTCCCTGTCCTAATCTCAACCCATGAGCCTTTTGTTGTATTTTCTCTCCGCTGTCCAGCTGAAGAGAGGAGTGATAGAGCAGATTTGGTGGGCACCTCATGGTCCAGCCAAGGGTCAACCCAGCACACATGGAACTGGGACTTCCCCTGTTTTCACTGCCCCAATCCTGTGGTGAACCATTGCACTTCATCTTTGGTTTAACTTAGGAAAAACCCATCACAAACTGTCATGGCTGGAATGAGTATGTATTAGGCCTTTGTTCTGAGTAATAAGGTGCAAAGAAATGTAGTCCTGGCAGGATACTAATTTCTGATGTTGTCAATTAAACAACTTCTCCTGGTGTTTTGAATGGAAAAATCTTTCGGAAACTTTTTTTATCGAAGCCTCCAGTTCCAAGTCCTGGATTATTAGGTTAAGCTCCGTCAGCAGAGAGACCAATATAAATGCTTTTCACACCATCTGCCTTGATGTCTTCACAAAAAATAAGAGGAGAAAATACGTAGGTCTAAAACTCTCTGATTTTAACCTGTTTGCCTTTAATATAAAGCTGGGAAACTGAGGTCCTAAAAAATATAAAATGATAACCACATGGTTACTTTCTTTTCTTTTTACCTCTCCTCAAAACCTCACAGAACATCCTAAATCCCCCAGTGCTCCCAGGACCTGAATTTTTATGTTTAAAAAACAGAAAAGCAGCTTAAAATAAGTGTAGGCACTAGCAAATTATTTTCTCCAGTCCCTTCTGCTGTTCTGAAAAGAGCTTGTTACAGTGCTTGCATTTTTACCTGATGTTTATTAGGAGGCTCAATACAATTACCAAGGTTTCGATTTTCCTGTTTAAAAACAAATCAGGGTGGTGTGCAGGGCCTTGCAATATTAGCAGCCAACTCCAACAGCTAATGATGGAGGACAGTGCCTCAGTGAAGGCGTTAGCCATCCATCTGGCCAATTAAAGAGTAACTTGGGCAGAGCCCGATACTATTTCTCAGTTATGGTGGCTGTGACATCGAGAGTTGAGAAGCGGTGAGATTTGGTGTGAAATACAAAGTGAAGCCATACAGAGAGAAATCAAGGAAAAGCTCCTGTAACCCCACAGCAGAGAGGAAAGGGAAAACTCTATCAGCCAGAGACGCACCTTGACTTACCAACCAAAAAGAGGGCTGGACTTCAAAGACGACAAAACACTCAGACATGGAACAAGTACTGACAAAGCCTGCCTTACTACAAACCTGCAAACAGAGCCCATGAGCTCTACACAGTACGAGCACAATTATTGCTGGTCTCCTCTCCTACAACAAAGATAAATTTCTTGGTGAGAAAAAGACAGCATGTGCTGTGGCTCTTCTGGAGCAAAGCCTGTGCTGGCCAGCCAGCTGTCCTCCGCAGAACATGCTTAGCTGGCAAGTTCTGCTTGTCTTTCCCTCAACAGGGGCATTGATTGGAATTTTTCTCCCCCCCTTAGATCCCTGTTTTGTAGAAAATAGATTATCTTTTCAGTTCTTTCTGACTTGGCTGAACGCAACTGGCACACTGAACAGCTACGTATGGGTGTGACAGACAAGCAAGGGACAGGCAGTCCCATAAACTTAGACGAGATAACTTGGCAACTCAGGAAATCTGGGGTATTTAAAATCTGAAAGTGGATCCAAACTTTAGCTTAAGCCATGCCTAAAGTATAGAAAGACCGAGGCCTTGTCCTGTTTGTTGCCTTCCCATATGGACCTCCATGAGGTCTGACTATGTGCTATTTTCTCCTGTGGCCATTACTGCAGAAGCAGGCCAGCAGGATCTCCCATCGCAGAAACTGGACAAGGACACCCCACAGGACTATCTAATGTATTTCACAGCACAGACTATTTTAAAACTTCATTTTTCCTTGTCTTGCATCGTCAAAAGCATCTAACTTGAACTCAGAAGTCAGCAACAGCATTTCTTTCCATCCCTTCCCTCCTGAGAGATGACTTCTGCCCCCACTTCCAGGAGGCTAGCACATCCCTTCCTTCCCATAGCCAGTCTCCTCCCATTCCGACTTTTACTCCTTTCTCTGATCTTCCACCCATAACAAGAGAAGGAGTTAAAATCTCATACTGCTGTCTGGCCAGTACCTTCTTAAGTATGTCACCGCTCCCCACGCAAACACGAGTTACACTGCCCTCCCTCTGGATGGTTCCGCATATCTGTCCTCTGAAGTTACAGAGATGGGAGTGATTTTCCTCAACATGAAATGCTGTATAAAGAGTGTGGGTGGGAAATATGCAGTGTAATGGAACTGAAACCCCATAAGGGAAATCAACGCAGGCAGCTGCTGATACACTATTTACTTGGATAAATCATCCAGTTTTCCTCCCGGGCAAGATGACTTGAGGTATCACCTACTCAGGATGGCAAGTGCAAATATAAATAATAAATAAAACTATCTGAGGAAGAATTCTCACTATAATGAGTTTAGGAGAAAACGAAGTTTTGGTTAAACTTAATCCTTGCTGTCTTCTACGTCTCCAGCAGCAGAAACATCTGGTCGGTTTTAGATTCCCCTTGGATTCCCAACTTCAAAGGGAGTTATAAAGAATAACAAATACATGTACTGGCACTGAAAAAAAAATGAGAGCAGCAGGAGAGAATGGTAAAATTGTCCTTATTTGACTGCTAGTGACAGGCGCCACAGGCAGAACTGTGAGAAAAAAATCTCAGCAGCTCAGGCAAATAAGCTTGCTTTTTTTTAATGACTGGCTCTCTTTGCTAATGACACAGAAAATCTATGGGATCTACCCCATAATAGCAAGAAGCACAAGCGCCAAGGAATATGCATGCACGGGTATGAACAAAACAGATTTCAAATCAGATATGTACTAAATAATAGGAAGGAAACCAGGAACTAAGTTTTGTTCCTAGCCCTTTCACTGAGAGAGCCCTGTGCATATCGCTGGTTAAATTATGGAGGTCCAAGTTTTGGCTCTTTGGAGTCTGTAGGACATTGTAAAGTATGGTCAAAAACAATGACTGTCATATATGCTCTCCAAATCCTACTTCAAAACCTCCAGGAACAGGAGTAGGTAAGCAAACACAACAACAGATGTCTGCAGCTCTCTGTCTTCCCTTCACTCCCTGGTGGCTGGAAAGCGAATGCCATGCTCCTTTTATGAATGCAACACTACCAGCAACAACTTCTGACATGTTTCTGCCATTGCATGCAGTGAACAGAAGCATCTAGCTTCATGCTGATCTTCTGAATCAGTGCATTCATGAAATAATCACACTCCGTTCCCCACGTCGCCCATGCAGCATCCAGACCTCCTTTATCCTGTTTTGCACCTCATGTACCATTTCAGTCACAGGGTTAATAACATAAGTGTAATGTGAATGACGTGTGAGGATTCAGGAACCTGTGCAAAGCCTCCTACCTGCTAAACATTAACTCTTGTTGTATGAATATTAACTCTTCTATGGAGACTGAACTTGTTACCCTCTTTTATCAAAACTATAGATTCCTAAATGCCTGGCATCATGCAATGCAAATTTACAAGATGGATGCCAGAAAGGAAAACTAGAATAGGCTTTTTCAAATAGTCTTAAAACCACAGCCATCCCTCTTTCACCTCCACTTACAGAAAGTATATAGAATGTAAGTTTTGAGGGTAGTCATCAAACAAATTCCAAAGATTCCTGAATCAGAGACTGATCAACTTGTGCATATTTGACAGGACAAGAAAAGCTGTATTGGGCAACTAAATTATTCATTGCAAATAACTCATTCAGCTCTGTTGCTGGAGTTGCAACCATGACTTTTTTAATGACCTTAGTTTACCTTATTATGTCATGAGGTAAGCAGCTTCCCATTGTTTCACCTTTAAAAGATGTTTCAGGATCTCTTAAATGCCCCATATAACAGGAAGATCATCTCAAGATTTTCCCATAAATACAGCAATCTCAGATAAGAATTTTCAATCATAAAAATTTTAATTCTTGAATAATGTAATGACCAGAGGACTTGTGCAACAGGCTTCTTAATGAAGGACCCTATTGGCAAATATATTTCTCACTGAATATTAGAAAACTTTAAGTGAAGATGCTCTATGAACTGCTACAGAAATAGGAATTAAAGAATATACTATGAAATTTGTCATTCCCAAGTCAGAAAACAGCAATTTCTGAAGCCCACACTGCAGCACTATCACATAGTTGAATCTCAAAAGGGAATCCAAAATTAACCCAAATGCACAGCAGAGACAGGATAAGCCAATTCTAAGTCTGGTGTACTGCTACTGGTTTTGTGGGAGCCACAGTGGGATTAACTCATCACTCTTATCTAGGAGTTACCACTGAAAGCAATGCTACGTGCAGTAGGATCTCTAGTGTCACTGGACTGTCAGGACCTCTGAATAAGAATACTTCTGGAAGCACTACAATCCATGACATACTGATGCCAAATTAATTTTTGAGAAAGTCTCTTTGACTCTTGAAAGGGTGACTGCCTTCATAATAGGACTCTAGTACCTGTGTTGCCAACATCATTCTATAAGGAACCCCTTCAAATAAATTGTTTCCAATACCAATTTTCTAGCAAAGCATCCCATTTACCTCAAGAGACAGTAAGGAAAGGTATAAAAGCAGATCAGGAAATCTCAGGGTTCCCAAAACTCATACTCCAAGAGCGTATTCCTTCAAGTAACACTTAATAAGTTAACATCCAAAGTTTTCCAATTTCTGCACTCAGAGCAGCAGTACCTCCAACACTGAGTCTGTGCTGAGGGCAGCACAAGCTGCAATAACTTGAACGACAGTCACGGGTTCTGACTGCATCCAGCAGTTTTAATGGAGAATTTCCAATATGGAGTTGATCCACAGCCTGCTAAAGCCAATGAGAGAATTTAGATCAGGCTTGATACATGTTCCAAGGCAACTGCATCTTTTCTTCTGCAATAAATGTCATACACAGTGAAGCACTGTTCACTTGAAAACCACAGTTCACCCCTCCTGTCTGTACTCCTCAAATCTTCACTCCTATACCCTCCAGAAATGGCCTTGAGTTTCTGAAGACAGACTGGAAAGTGAGTATCAGGTAGAAGTGAAGGTCTAGAGAGATGTGTCAGTATTTCACTCTTACAAATAGAGAGGAAGAGAAGAGATACTGAATGAAAAGGGAAGCAGAATAGCTTTCTCTTTAGATTTGCAACATGTTTTTACCAATAAAAATCTTTCCAGTTAAACCTTATCTCTGAGATTGATGTGTTATTTATTAAAGGCAGTAGCACAACAAAAGGAATATAGGCTATCAATCCTGGGGTAACAGCTAACAAACATCTCAGATACATCCTAGGATTTCTCCAAACACCTTTACAGATAAATGTTTCTTTACATCCTGTTTATAGCATGTTATATTCTCCTGTGACTAGAGCTGGTAGACTAGATCCTGCGTGGGCTAATAGTTTCTTGAGTACCTTTCCTGTCCTCTTACATGTTTGTAGGCATTCAGGCACAATGCAGCAATTGAATATAACCATTATAAAGACAGTTCAACTCCTGGCCAGCCCTCAGCATGCTCATATACATTTGTAAAGCATTAATGGCATGGTAAGCTAAAAACAACCATCCTGGCAGTATTAGCCAGCTAGGCACGATCTAAAGATGCTTTCTGTTTGCTTGGGATATTTTACTGCTTATATCATTACCTTTTTGATGTGTGCTGCTCCACTAGTGTGCAGGAAATGCTGTGAGCGTGTCCACAACATAAACTGTTTTATTTATTTATTTGTAGAGCTCTGAGGTGGAGGAGCTTTTATTTTTACATTTTTTAAAGGCCTAAACACATCGATAGCCCAGCTTTTCATGTCCAAGGCCAGTGAAAACTGTATTTACAGATTAAATCAGCCTTAAGACTAAATTCAATCTATACTGATACAGCAGGTTACGTGCTTAGTCACATAAAAAATTCCGATGGATTCAGGAGACAGCTGTTGGACAAAGCATATTTTCCTGCCTGTCTTGTCTAGGCCTGTAACTGAGCCAGTTGCACTGCTGTCCAAGTATATGTTTATTTTAAAGTAGCTTTTCTATATCACAAAATACCCCTTTCCAGGTTTGAAGAACAGAAACAAAAGGTTAGGTAAAGGTTAGGTGGTCAAACGAATGGAAAAGCTTTTCAGTTTGTACTACTTTGTCATCTCGTGTTTACCTCCAACCAGAGTGAGAACGCCTAAGTTTGTAGAGCCACAATTTCCCTGGAATCAGTGATGGGACATTAACTGCTCTATACCTAACTTACAAGAGCTGCAGTGCTGTTGTTCTTAAGGAATATGACTTTGTATGCAAGAAATATGTAATATGTAATTACATATGTAATATGCAAGGAAGCGAGATCTGAATAGCCAAAGTGGCGCATCAGTAGAGCTGGCTTGTACCTTGGTCCTTGTTCAAAGAATAAGGATCATTACACTGGTAAGACAAAGTCAGATGCTTTACACTTTCAAGCAGTAAAGTTATTCTTTGCTTTTAACCTTCATCCTTGCCCTATTTGTCCAAAATACTCCCTTTAAATCCACGGTTTTCTTTTGTAAGGTGCTCCCACTGATGTAGGCCAATGCTGAAGAATTCAAACATAATCTGAAGTAATATGTCTCCAAGGCATATACCATACTGCGGCCCTGGACAAGACTGCTGCCACAACCTTACTATTGAAGTTTACAGACACTACTTGAGAATGGAGAGGAAAAACTTTCAAGGCATTAGGAAGAAAAATAATGTTTTGGGTGTTATGTAGGACAAGGAAAGACTCAAAACAATAACTGGAAAGCACCCTACTAAGGGAAGGTCCCTTTTAAATTAAATTTCAGAAGCATCAAATGGAAGTGAGTACACCAATACTAGCTGTATATGCTTTATACTTAACACTATCATTACATTCAAATGTTTGTTAACTTTGCAAGCAATTGCACTGAGATAGGAACCCAGAATTTGAAAGGTTTGGTCCATCACCAGGCTGCAGAGAAGAAAGCCAGGAGAACTGAAATGGTATCAGAGGCTCTCCAATCTGCTGAGCCAAAACACAGAACATATTTCCAGGGGAGAACTACAAATAGCTGCAAAGAGAGATTCTGATTATTACAGAAAGTCCCATTACAACAATACAAGAAGATCTCAGCACAGTCTAAGGGCCCTCACACATTGAGATTTGTTTTAAATACAAATTTATTTACAAAATACTTTTTATTTAATAGGATAGGACAGCTTTAGTAGACTTTTAAAGACAGATTTAACAGATTTAAAAAAACCCAGATTCAGTAGAATTCTGATGAAGTATTCTTCTAAGTGACACCTAGAAAAGCCCAGACACCACCAAACATTTCCGCTTTACAGGGTAGCTACAGACTTGGAAATTTGCTTTTGCTTCACAGTTGAATTAAACACTGCATTGCAAAGTTGTCCATGAAACAAAAATAAAAAAATCATTTCCATCAATCGACCGCTTTGTTTTGACAAAATAATTTTGTTTTGATTGTTACTTTCAGTTTTGATTTAAATTCTATATTACAACATAGAATACATTTTTGAGAGAAAAGTTTGAAACAAAAGCGTTTCTGTTCCACAAATGCCAAAAAGCTTTATCTGGAAATAGGAACGATGAAAATAAATAAAAGTCCTGGAAGTTTTTTGGGGATCTGGGGTGGTTTTTTTTTTCCTTTTATTTTCTAGAAGATAATACCACTAGGTGTTTTTTTGGCGCATCTAGTCCTGACCTTCAGTACTCTTTAGTGAGCCTCAGAAGCATATACTACCTCTGCAACGCTAACAATATACCAGTGACAGCCTGATATTATTAATAATCCAGCTGGTATGTTGTTCTTGTCCAAGAACTGGTGGAACTTGCAGATGTATGAAGGTAAGAGACCTTTTCAGACAGTCATTTTGTCAAAAACTAACACACATTTTGTCAGGTGAAGTACCCTTATAATTACTATTGCGATTTGGGGAAGTATCAGAACCAGTTCTGAGCAGAAAAAAGCAGCAAACTGAAAGTCACAGGGAGCCCTACAGAAGAATCTGGAGTAAGGAGAAATGCGGGAAGCTGCCCCTGTAAGCTTCAACTTAACTGGCAGAGAAATGTAAGAGCAGTTGATATTAATAAGATTAAACATCTAAGAATTCCTTTTTCTTTAACCATTTGCTCCAGTAGCTCAGAAGGCTCTTGCTCATTGCCCATATATTTCTAGATGAATAAAGTGCAAAATACCATGAAGTCATACGAAGCTTGACCAAAGCTGTGAGACAAATCCTAGCCTGGAATGGGAAGAATTCAGGATTTCACCTAGATCAGGTAGCAGCAAGAGTGCCAGCATATGAAAATATTCACTTAGGAAGATCAGGAGGAGAGCTGAAGTACAGTTAAGCCTTTTACAGTGACAGCACATCATTCCCAGTGACTGGCATTCCCTGGCTATTTCAGTGTTATGAAAAGTGGTTGTCTCCCATGACATTTGGTGAAGGGTCTTTTGTAACATGGACAGAATCTCAGTAAGAACCAAGTAATTTTTGTTTCTTATATAGTGAATTTCTAAACGCAGTGCTTGGAGCAGAAGTCCAAGGATTCAAACAACTGTACTGCTTAGTTCCACACGAAAGCACTTTGCAACTGGAACCTGAAACTACCTACTACAACATCGGATGCCACGCTTCACAAAGCAGAGATGGGGAAAGTCTTGGGGAGAACTGCTGAGATTACTTCATCTGTAGGTTTTTTAAAGTATTAGATTTGAGGAGAGCTATTTGGGAAGAGGTAGGGTGGCTAAAACAAAAGGAGTTTGGATTGTGTATCTTTACAAAGAGGTTATTACCATACGAGAGAAACACAAAGGCTTGCTCAAAAGCCTTGAAATACAATTACCTCTAATGGAGCGTTTCCTGCTGCACACCAAGCAGACTGTTGAAATCTGCGTTCTGCACACGGGGCACATGGGCTGACACCTTCCACAATCTGAAAGGAGTTGAACACTCTCCTTCGTCTTGCATGTGCCTTCAAGCTAACGCTGTTTGTAACCCCTTCCTAGCAGGAAGATTCCACAGGCTAACTGCCCGAGGAGGATGACTGACTCCCTCGCTCTTCACGAAATGAAAATACAGATTTAGAGATCAGAGGAAACAGAAACTACTCAAATGCACTTCCATGACTCAGCATCCTCAGCACTAGCTTAGACTTAGATCCACATAAAGTTTTCCTTTGCTAAACACAGTGCATCTTCCACAGGAGGGACTCTGAATCCTCTACTACCAGCTTCTTTCCCCCTTAGCTGGTCTTAGTTATTATAACAAACAAATGAAGAAAACAAAATGCCTGCCTTTGCTAAGCATCCCTCCCCTCTCCTTTCTCAACTTTCTTTGCACCTCCCAGGGTTTGTTGGTTTTAAGCCCTGCGCTAATACCTGCCCTCTTTGTTCTTTTCTTCTATTTGCTCAAAACTCCAGCCCCCAAAAGCAAATTTGGAGAAAACTGGCTTTCTCTAGTTGCCCCATTGTTCTTCTCAGGCAAGATCTATTTCAGATGTTTCTATTTCAAATATTTAATGACAGACCTATTCATACAAAGATATGCCAGCACCACTCCCCTGTCTCTTTGGCATGATGCAGAGCACAGAAAAAGACTGTCACAAGATACAAAGATTCAGTTAGCCAATAAAATCAAGTTCTAACTTATAAACAGTACGTAGCAGATTCCATACATTGCTGTACTTCCCAGAAGCAAAAGCCTGAGAAAGAGCAGTTTCAAGGGATATCCCATAGGACAGACACATTGAGTTAGAACTACCACAGTAGTGGTAGTGCCCTGACTGAATTCCCCCCTAACAGGACTGGAAGAGAAGCCAAAGACTGTACTGAGTCTTGGAGAGTTAACTTACTTTTGGGGTCTTGTCTTCACTGCAATGTCTTTGACAGAACGATGCTAATATTGCCCCCAGCATGACTCCCACCCACAAGAAGTCTCTTGCTCAAACTAAGTGCTATTTTAACTAGAGTTTTTGGCCTAAAAAAAGCTTAGAAGTGGCAGCCTATGTGCTGCAGTTACTAGTGTCAGTAACACAGTGGGAGCTCAGCAGTTTATGGGGTTTAAAGTGTTGATCTTAGGCCCTGTCTTGCAACTGGGATCTAGACTAAAACCACACAACCCCTATACCCGCTTATCTACATTAAGCTCATACAGACAGCAGGTGATGGTCTGACATTAATGACCTGCTTCTCATCCTGTCAGTCTCTGATTCAACACATGTAAAACCATAGTGCTTTTTATCACTTTTACCCACTACCTCTGCCTATCCAGGCTGTCATTTAGGATGAGGGGGACTTTTTGCAAGTACCTTAGGGTCACCATCTATAGAAACACAGCAGAGCTGCACCAACAGCAAACTCTCACATGAACACACAGCGCAGTCAGAGTTCAAGTCCATGTAAACTACAGAGCTTATATACATGGACAAAAGTACTTTCAGGCACACTGCAGCATGTAATAGCAAGCTAAACTGTCTATATAAACAGCTACTGTGCGGCAAATCCTACGTCTTGACTGTTACCTACATAAATCCTCTCTTCACTCTAATAAAATGGCATGAGATGAGCAAATCTGAGTATGGGCAACTAATGCAAACCACCACAAAAGTGGCCATATTGTTATCTGAACATCTCATGCTCTAGTTTATTTACAGTCTCCAGGGCTGTAATCCCAGCTGGTAGTTTTAATTAGTAGTGAATGTACTTTCACAACAAATTGGACCTTCTCCTTCTTGAGCATCACAGATCCCTTCTACAGATGACTGTGGAATATGAAGAGACAAATTTGAGGGACATTGAGCAGGCAGTTTGCTCATATCACATATCTGAAAAACCACCATCACACTCTGGCTCACAAAAGGACTTGGCAGCAAGTCAGACTATGACTATCCAGAGGACTCTTCCCCCAGTGCCAGAGTGGTAAGATGCAAGCATCGTGGAAGCATGTAACAAAGCATAAACTAATGCTGTTTAGAAGTCAATACAAAATCGTGGACTCCAAGGACAGCTGCAGGGGCTGCCCTTTTGCTAACGGGACTTAAGCCAAAGCACGGGATACCATGGCAAGCACCAGAGTATGTACGTATCTACTCTTTTGCTAGTACAAGGGTAGCTTTGCCCGTTCTGTAGCCATTAGTAAACATCTTGCTTTAAAACTGCAAGTGCAGCAGGGTTATAACAGCCTTTTTTCCTCTAGCTGCTCTGGGATTTTTTCTTTCTTGGCTGTAACCAGTTGCAACCAGTTGTGAATAAGTCGTTATCCCTCTGTGCAACTCACAGCAACTAAAAGAAACCAGTGCCATTATGCAAGTTTCAAACAACAACAAAAAAAAAAGTTTTGTTTTATGGTTAATTATCCATGGTCTATTTACAAAATAAATCAACCCATTGTGCACCACCAGGATTTGTGGCCTCATTTGAACTGCGTTTTACATTAATCACTCTAAAAATAAAAGTTAACTAGATTTTCCTCTTTTTTCCTCTTTGGTTTCTTACTCGCATCTGGGTATACATTGTAAAAATGGCGAGAGAACAATGTATGGATTATTCACCCTCGGTTTCATGACTTACATGATCTCAGTCTTGTCTTTCTCCACGTGCCTAAACAGATGCACAGTCCCAAAATGCCAACATTCTGTAAGAAACGCAATCACAAGAAGATTGAAATACTTTTAAACTTTTGACTTATTCCAAACTGATCAATTGCAAAAATCTTCCCCCAAGAAACAAAAAGATAGGCAAACATTTACAAACGCATTTAAGCTTCTGCACAAGGCCAATAAAATTACTCATGTAGGTACCTAAGTAATTGTCCTTGTTTGGCCATGACAGCAATACACTCGTGTTTGTGAGCTCTGAGTGCAAGGCTGTTTTGTTTAGACAAACCCTACTTTCAGGCAGGCTGGAGAAGGCAGAAAATGGATATCTGATTTCTTTATAGTGTTTACAGTTTATCCAAGAAACCAGAAATACTCTTTTTTCTCTTCTTGAAAATGTTTTAATTATATAAGATGTTTAGATCTTGTCCTCATATGATGACAGAGAACTACTGAATTTCTGAAAACTAGCCAATGGAGAGGCAGGCGAAGGACGTTTTTAGCTGCTCTGTTAAAAAACAGTTGCGTTAACACTTATTTCACTCTGATAGGGCATAAAATATATATTTGCATGAAACTGAATTTCACCTCAGCTTCAACTCAGAAAGCTTCAACAATGTGTTTGTTTCTACTATGGACCCTTCAAATAAAACTAAAAAATAAGAAAGGTGGATAAACACAATAAAAGCATATATAGCATCAGGAAATCAAAATGCCCTTCCCCCCCCTTTACCAGTCATTCTTAAGCATTCTTTGCCTTTACTGTGAGGAACAGGAAGTCACAGTACCCCACATAATCACTCATGAAATGCCATAGGAAAAGCTGTGCTGACAGTAGGTCAAAAGATGTGATTCTGTTGCACTTAAGACTACAACTTTTTACTTCAAAGCTCCTGAGCTGGATGCAAGTACAAAGAAGACTGAATCCAGCCAACAGGTATCTTTTAGAAACAGAGCTGAAGAATTGAAGCTAAGACATTATATCATTAGTACTACGTATTATTACTAATAGGAGCTCAGGAAGGTAATCTCTGCTTGCCTGTTGGTGTGACAGAGAATCGTAGAGATTTGAGAAGTTAAAGAAACCCACTGCCTCCTCCTCCACTTTGCAGATGGCTGAGCTGCTTTAACTTTCATTTCCAAAAGTAAATTAGCTCCTACTTAAATGAAAGTAAAAGATTTAAAGCTGCCTCCACCTGCCTGCAAAGCACAGCAGCCCGGCTGGGAGAGGAAGGGATAGGCCTTCAAAGAAAATAAAAGCCCTTTTAAGCGACTCCTAATATGAATGCTTGCCCTTGCAGCAGCGAGCTGCGGCCCTACAGCCGCTTTCCATTATAAATGCTAAATTGGGAAATGTTTAACATTCTTTGTTCAATCTTTGGAGTATAAAGAAAAAACAGCTGATTCTCAGAAACATGACAGCCTGAGCAACCATTATGGATCTGCCTCTCTCTTCCTCTAAGCAGAACAGACCATTTCCAGCCTCAGCGGCAACTGACAACTTTTTAATCAGAAATGTGTATTTAGATGGATCCCTGAAGACGAGATTGAAACTCTGTCATTTTTCCTTTTAGTCATGTAAGGGGCCTAAGGCAACCAGGATATTTAATAAAAACAGTTAGTAGAAAAATAGTCGAAGAAATTACATGCAGTGAAAACTATGGGCAAAGATGGTTTCAGGTACTTTCTGCACTGTTCTCCGCTAGTATCTTTCCACAGTCTGTCCATAAAGAGCATTATTATTTGTTTTGATTTAAAACACTATCAGCTGAGTGTGGTTTTCTCTTGTTCACAGCACAGTCAAAGCAGTGAGTCCATCTATTCTGCTGCTATCAGTCACAAGTAAATCAGCAAAAACTCAGGAGCGAACAATCCTCTCTGCTGCTTACACAGGCAAACTCTCTTCGCGTCTTGTCCCTGACAGAACTTCCCTAAAGGGGCAATTTTCATCATGATTGTTAGGAGCAAGTAAGTCAAGAGGTTTCTTCAGTTGGAAATTACGAAATAATACCCCAAATTGAGTCCCCACACAAACTGAACTCTTTACAGGTAGTTACCTTACAGGATTTTACCCTCAAGCATGCTTTCTGGATTATCACATCTAGTTCCCTGCTCTCTTTAACTACAGCTATAAAGGTCACATCCTAAAGAGCTGATTTTAAGCCTCTGCATCAGTAAGGTGAAGGGAGCTTATCCATCCTTCCTTCCCTCCCTCCCACCAGCACTCAAGCAGCTGGCAGTGATGAAACCAGACAGCCAGGAAATAAACCCACGAGCAAATGAGGATGTGCTTCTTCCCCAGAGTGGGTAAGACAGACTGCAAGGTACATCTTGCAGGGCTCACACTGATGTAGGCACTCAGTCCAAACAGTGCCCTCTTCATTTACTGACAACAGGAAAATACGAACCACTGTACAGAAGACAGAGCAAGGAATATCCAAGTGTTGACCCTCTTCTAATCACTGCACCCATCCAGAGAGCTCCTCTATGCGACTGGATAGCAGCGATGCTTCCCCGCAGGTATCACAGTCTACCTGCGCACATGGGGCTTAACAGCAAAGGCAAGAATATACAGATTCTCAGATGTGAGAAATTAACCCTCTGCTTCATTTGCTGTGAACATGTAAGAAAATAACTTTGGAAAGGAGGAGAGTGGGAACATTCGGTGTGGCTAGGCCTGATACTTCTGCTACAACTATTCTAAACATACTGCTTCTTTCTTCATTTCTTAGGGGCTTCTGCAAGTCAAACCAACCCATGAAGCTACTGAAGGCTCTAGCAACGAATTACTGATAGTGAAGGACACACAACTGTCATAAACTTCAGCCAAAGTGTCAGAGTTGCAAAAAACACTGTTCTGAGGAAGAGAGGGAGGAAACCTTGCAGAATAATTACTAGATAAAAAAGACTACAGCAGCTAATTCAGCACATTGCTGGACACAGCAAAACCATAGTAGCTAGCTATTTTTTGAAGATACCCAACTCTAAGCATGTGTCAGGGAAGAAAAATAATGACATTTAAAAATAAAAATTAATGTAGAGCTCTTCTCATTTTTTGTTGTTGTTTTTAAAATTTCAGGGCTCATATTTAACCTTCTCTCTAAATAACGTACTTGAATTTAAGAAAAGTAAGGCGCAGATCTTCATAGTGACAGTACTCAAACAGCTTATGTTTAAAAATAAAATACCAGCGTCTTTTAAAGTTGTGAAATGAAGACTTATTCATTAAAACTGAATATTAACATCTCATTTCAGAAACTGTTCGAACCATCCCTTTTGCCTATTTTGCCTATGAATTTAGGAAGACAGAAGTTTCACAGGTTGCATGTCTAGCATCTGGTCAAGTCAAATCACCCTCTTCTCCATAAATTAAAATCAGATTTCCATTCTGCAGAAAACACAAAATTCCATCATTCTGGTTGCTGTTCCAACAGCGTGTATATATAACCAGCCTTTTAGCAGCAGGCATTTTCAAGGTTGTTTTTCTTGCTTAATTAGTAAATACCCAGAAAATAATTAAATGTGTGTTTGACCATTAAGGGAGGTTACTGCCTTATTACAAGTCCACCTAAGCATATAAAGCGAAGCTGGGGACTGAAGACTGGGAAAGTTAGAAGTAACCTAGTGACATGCAAAGAAACTTAAAAGTAAAATGCCTTTAAAAGGAAAATTTGCTCCTCTACTGCTTAAAGTTATCAGGTTTTGTACACCCATTCCCAGTAAGTCTTCCATTGTAATTAGTGCAGACAAAAAGCTTATAGACTAAAACTCTGAGAAGACGGGAAGAAAGTAATTTTCTTTCAAAGACATACGACCACTCTTTTGATTAAGTTAAACACTGGAATCATTATTTATCATGTTCTCTGTAATGCTACGCAGTCTACAGCTTCCAAGCATTTTACAAAGGGTTGACAGCTATTAGGGACACCAGGACAAGGGATTTTAAGGAGGTTAGTCTTCTCTACTGCATGCAACCATGACATAAACTGCTGCTGACACGTTGATCCAACCCCGTCTTACAACCACATAGGCTTCCAGGCCTTATAATTCCCATGGCATGGTATTCTAGAATTTAATCCTCTGATGGCTTTGGTAATCTGATTTCCAGCTAACATTTATATATGGTTGGTGCCCACAATTTGATGTTTGTGGCAACACCTGACTGAAGTTTAAATGATTTTCTCAACCTGTCCAAATTATTTCAACACCTTCTCCCCACGCATTTAAATCCACTTTAAAAACATTAATAAAATAACTTTAGAGTGTTTTTGTAGGGCACAATAAAGTATCTGCTACCGTAATCCCTAAGAGATTCTGTGCTGCGACAGAAGTGGAGTCAGAAGTTTTCATTGCCCAGAGTCAAAGCAAGGGATGGCTTCAGAATTAGGCAAGGAATCCAAGAGTTCCAATATACCTCTGAATATATACGTACTCCCTGGCAATCTGGTGAAATATACAGCTTATAATATACTTATAGAGCTTAAAATACTCCATTTCCTGTTTTCACACAGCCTATTTCATTTAAAGCTTGTCTCAGGGATCACTGTTGAAAGATGTCAGCTTTAACTATTTTTTCTACTATGCCCAAAGTGGGCATATTTCACACTGAGGCTCATTTTATGACTCCTTTTCAATGCCAGAAAAACACTTTAAAATAACTGAGAATCGAGCTCTGTAACTTTATAATTGACCTAATAGACTCCTGACATAATATCAACAGAATTAGCAGCATTACACTAGGGAAGAATCTGTCCAAGAATGTGCACGCAGACAAGAACGATTTGTAAAGAAAACAAACCCCGACACAATGCTTGCAACCACAAACAGGTCAGATCCTCAGAGGATACAACTAGGAATAAATTGGTTGCAATAACAACAGGAATTATTTTTTCCTATGATCAAAAAGTACGAACTTTTTTGTCAGCATTCACCCTTTTCTTCCTTTTTTGAACCCTCCTACATCCCTCATTTTTTTTATTCTTTTAGCAGGATTACACATTTTTCACTTGCATTTGACAGAAATCAATTAAAATATCCCAACCAATCCTAATCAAAAGAATCTCCGGACATCAATCACTTAAATGGAATAAAAATGAATAAAGTTCAGCGCAACCTAAAATTTCACAATGCTTCTGCACTTGCTGCTGTTACACAGAGACTGACCTGACACTCGCATTAAGGTCAGGAGAGGAAAGGGAGAAAGCTTTCATTGTATACATCCAAAGTTTGGGGAGGCGGGGGGGAGAAGACAGAAGAGGAGAGAGACAGAAACACTGTGCAGAAGCCAGGGATGTTCCAGCGCGCACTGTGACAAGAAAATACTCAATAAGAACTCCTCCAGCCAAAACCAGATCTTAAATAGATCCATTGTCTTCCAGCCTGAAGCCCTTAAAAAGGCTCGAAATTAAAGTCTGTGCTGTGGGCACCCGGTCGTTCTTTCCTTTCATCAGGATTTGCAGGTTTTAATACAATCTGTCGTGAGGAAAAACAGTAGAGCTGTACAGCCCAGAGAGGTAACAAAAGCGAGAGGCAGGCAAGAGTTACATAACTGGCTTTTTACATAAATATTGCATTGAGAGATATTTTGCTTTTCAGAAAGGAAAAAAAAACCCCAAAAAACCCAACGATATTTAAAGGAAAAAAAAACCCCAAACCAGCACGAAACCACGCCAGAGAATTCAACCCAACCTCCCTCGCTCCTCGTCCCTCTTTCGCTTTGTATTGAGAAGCCGAAGTGAGGGGTTTCTTTTCCTTTTTCTTTTCTCCATTTAGACTAAACAAATAAGCAATTCAGCCTTTAACACTTCAGAACGGTTTTCTCGTATTACCTGAAAAGTGCACCACATCATGGAAGCTGCTGAAAAAAGTCTTATTTTAAAAGCACACGCAAGTCTGCCTTGCTTATCTGCAGCACAGGGCAATTAGAAATGACCATGGATGTTAAACTAACTCCCCTCTGTACAGTCTGAGAAAAGGGAAAAAAACTGCAAGTCTCCCCATCTGTTATTTCCCTTTTTTTTTTTCTTTTTTTTTTTTCCTTTTTGGCTGTAGAAAAGCAAAATTATGCAAGAGCTTTTGAATGTAAAGCCTCTGTGTGCTTTTTCCCTTTTTGTCTCTGTGTACACGGTATGTGATATTGCGTAACTGAGTACGGGAGTGGGCGGTTAGCATTTACTATTGATTTACACTACTCCATATAATGAATTCAGAGCTCTGAGAGAGACACAGATGAAGAAATGCAGAGGGGTGAGATGTGGATTTAAGGTATGTGTGAGGAGGGGCACCATGGAAAGAGGGAAGCAAAGCGTTTAGAAACAGAATTATGTCCTGCTGAACCAAACATGCTTTTCCCAACCTTTTCATTTTTGTGCCCTCTGCTAGAAGAGCAGATGCTTAACAAAACCCAAGAACCCCTCTGTGCAAAAGCAAGGTTTCTGTCCCAAACCCATGCCCAAATCCTGAGAATCTACAGAAAACACGTATTAATTCCCCTGAGGAACTTCTTTTACTAGGTATAAAGATGCATAGCAAGCTTATATTCAGCCATCAGGGTCATTAAGATTACTAAATGAAATCTTTCTTTAGTAATACTATACAACAACTTTTGGCTTACTCCTTCAGAACCTACAGGCTTGTAGGAGCACTGAAAACATAAGCACTCTGTACAGTATGTAATACAAAGCCTTGCATTTTTTGAGGTGATAGGGTGACATGGGAATATGGAATTTAGAGACTAGAAACAAGGAAAGCTTGACTTATTTTGCTCACTCATTAGGCCTGCCAAAATATTCCCCTTGTTTTCTCTTGCACACAAGCACACACATGATGCCCTCAATTTAGACACAGACAGATCCCCACCACTGTAATAAGAATAATTTTGAGTCAAAAAGGTGAAATCCTCTCATTCACACAGGTGAATGGCCACCAAACACACTGCTCAATCGTTTGCCTCCAAAGCAACACATGGGTTTCCAAATTCTGCCTGCCTCCACTTGACACTAGGTCCAACAAGGCGAGAAAACTCCACCAGGCTGGCATGACACTGGGCATGGATGCTGGGCATCCATTTATTTATGCATATTGGGTCGGGGGTTTTGCTAATAATGTCAATGTGATCCTAAATTGTGTTAACACAGTTTCTAAAGCACTCTGAGAGACTGAAGACTACAAGTGGATTTATTAGAAGCCACAGCAGACACCTAGCCTAGTATCAGAAATGAAGCTCAGTATGCTGACAACAAAAACCCTCCCAAACAACAAGACAAAAAAACCTCACCTATCAATGTTCTTACAGCTTCTTTTGCATTATCTTTACAGATAGATATGCATCCCACATATTGTCTTCTTCAAATTCTGTGCAATGGGCAACACGCTTTTTTCTTTACAGGTCTGGCATCAAGCATTTTTGCAGGTCATAAACGAGCAAAGGAAGCAAACAAAAACCCCCCACATTGTAAGAAAGGTAAACCTTATTTAAAGGAAATTCCACAGATATGCAATGTTTCTGACTGTCCAGTTGACTTTTTAATTCTTTTCCCCAGATCCACATCTATTAACATCAACTACAATGCTACCAGCCAGCCTGAAATTGGGATCTCTGTCAGGATGTTAGAAAATGAAAACAGTAATTCACAGTCTTACACATGCTTGTTTTGCTTGCGCCAAACTGGAATGGTATTGAACTTACACAGAAAAATTTTACACAAAAAGTCATATGCAGCCTAACTAGTCTGATTTGTCCTAAACTGAATTTGATTCTTAAAGGAAAAGATAAAGAAGGACCCAGGCATGCAATCTGGATTAAGCAGTCAGTACAGATGGGGCCAACTCAAAACATGCTCAGGCACATTTTCGTTGCTTACCAGGAGAATGTTGGAGGAAAGAAATGAGACATAGAAGACAAACTCTACTTAACTGTGATGTAGTCACCAGAAATGATGCCTCATAATCAAGCTGAGTGACACTATGCAAGGTACATCAGGGAGAATGAATGACAGGACCAGCGTATCAAACAAGGAAAACAGCCACTCTTCTGTATGTGAAGAGGAACGTATTCTTCAGCACCGTTTATACACTGTAAATTAGTCTGGATGTTTAGTATGTCCTCATCTTATGGGATGCATTAGTCTTGCAGGATGTTACATAAAGGAGATACAGAGAGAAACTAAAGAAATACCAGCTAAGGGAAACCAAGCTTGGATATGAGTAAGAGCAGCTCCGGTGCTGCTATGCTTGCTTTATCATTGTACACATATATTTAAGCAGTTGTTTGCATGTTAGGTTGTAAGCAACAGGCTGTGGATTGTACATATGAGGTTCAACCAGAGATCTGAATCCCCTAAAAATATAGGGAGACAAATTAGGGAGTTCAGTTCTAATCTATTTTGCACTTGAGGGCTATTGAGTGAAGCTGACAAAAGTTTCTATTATAATCAACTTGGATTCAAGCACTGAAAAATTTTCTATTCTTAACGTTTACCCTAACCTCTTTGCATGTAACTGTTTGTTACAGTTTTTAACTGCACAAGTTCTCCCTACAAGACCACACACCTACAAAAATAGCATTATTTTTCACTACGCAAGACAGTTGGCTTGTTTGATTAGTGAAACACATTAATAGTAGATGTCATTTGCATGTTATCAAAGATTCTATAGCTCTGTATCTGCAGGAAAACAATATGACTTCTCAGTAAACACTGTATCATAAGGGAGAGACTAAGGTTATAAACAAGTTATTACTCTAGGATTTCATGATTTTGCATGTAAGCTTAATGTTCCTCAATACAGTTTCTGTCTTTTTAATGACCGCAGGAGGAGATAAGTACAGTGCCAGGCTGCCATGGGCTTTTAATGGCAAAGTGAATAATAAAAAAATATTAAAATGATAGAGACAAAAAACAAATACATTACAGATGCTTGCCAACTCTTCTTCCTAGTTAAAGAAATCAATAAACCTTCTGCAGACCTTCTGCAACATGACTTTCCCTGCAATGAAAGTAACTCATGACAAATATGCTTTTCTTGGCACCCTACCTTTATTTTTCTCCTACTGACTTGTCTTTCACATGAATCATTTGGACTCCACTATTTTGGAATGACCATGACACAGCACAAGTTACCAAACTTTCCCCACCCCTCAACCAACCTATTAAACGTGTAATGGTGTTATTTCCTAATGGTTCCTACAGACTGATGTACTTCCAACACGGCTTTAGTCAAAATGAATGGAAGTAAAGTTGGCAAAGGCTCAGAAAGCAAAGTCCAAGGAGACTAGAAAGGAACACAGAGTCAGAAAAAGAGGTCTCTGGATATTTTTGCCCTGTCTGCCAGAACCAAAAGAATAGAAGTTATGTCACTGTTTCCATAATAAACTTCAGTTTTCAAGACTGTATGTCAGCTGCAATGATCTGATCCAGACTGAAATCAACATATGCAAGGTTTTAGGTCAAAAGCAATTTTTTAACAAATATATATTTCTCCCGCTGCAAAAGCCATCTAATGTTATAATTTAATCCTGTAAGGAATCATTAATTAATCAGGATTAGGAAGAGAAAGGAGCAGGGAAGCAGAAAACAAAATTCAGAATTCACAGTGAATGCTTTCTGGGATAGCATAACTTCCCTTCCAGATACTCCCTGTGAGATTTTGAAATGACCATATTTCTATAGTAATTGAGGGCTCGGTATAATCCCTATCCAACAAACCTCAGTATTTGTTTTGGTCCATAAAAGCAAAATCTTATTTTGAAGCAAGTGTGGCTGTTATAATATGCAGCAGACTCAGAAGAGACAGGAGAGACTCAGAAGAATTTACTGGATAGGCCAGTTAGCTGGTCGAAATACTGTAATGTTTCATATTCATTCACCTTTTACCTCTCAGATATCATTTGTACACTACACAGGTTTCATCCTGCAGGAGCCTGAGTAACTCAGGTATATTCAGACATGGCACATCTGAGGAGACCCCAAACTGCAGAAGGCAAGGTAATCCTGTGAGGCACATAACAGCCGTGCTTAGAGCTCAGCGCATCCTCCAGCCCAGAGGTGAGAGCTACCGCTGCTGCCACAGTCACCGCGAGCAGCAGCAGCACGTGAACAAAGTCTGCAGGTCCCTGTTTCATAAGGCTTTTCCAGCAGACGAAGGGACAAGAGAAAGTGCCATCTGCTCCTGCATCACTTAGAGACTTCCCCATAGCTTACTGTTCATATACACATGACTTCAGACTCCTTTTTGTGTTTAATTCAGGTATCTCAACAAATACAGCAAAAACAAGCAGCTTCTTCTCATGTTCCTTCATATGACTCAGGGATCAGACTTTTAGACTGCACCCAGGTGATTGGAAATTGGGGTCTAACCTGAACAACATGTTAAAATATACCCAGAAGAGCATTATTTTCAAGTATCAAAATAAGAAATCTGAGTGGAAAAACAGCTTGCACCAAACAATGTAATGAACTGAGGAGCAGAACCCAGATATTCTGAGTTGTCTTTTTATCTGGAGACAAAAATTAGCTTAGACTAGATATTTTAAGAAAACTAGCATTACATGAGTTGAATACCACAGAAAGGCTTCCAGCCCTTGACATTTTAATTTTTCTGTCTTTGGTTATGTTTTGTCACATGAAGTACTGTTGGTCTGAGTATGAATATATACATGCCAGTGTTTACCTTTCTTCTCGTTTGCTGTGAGTTCCTCAGAATACAGGAACCTGACAATACTCATCAGCTAATGGCACACTTTGAAAACAATTAAATTCAAAATAAGTGAATTGTCTGTAACGCGATACAGAACATCAGCAGCAGTGTTTTCTACTGTTATTTCTTCATTTTCCTCAAGACTGGCTGAGCACTTTGTAAAAAGAGACCTACTCTTTCTGAACAGCTCGCTCCATCAGAAGTTCCAATGAAATCATGAGACCTTTTAACAAAACAAGGTATTACTCAAGTACCCAATTCTGTGACATAATTATTATCAATTCTACTCACCAATAAGGAAATAAGTGCATAGATTTAAAGAAAAAAATGTACAAGATCTCACTCTGAGTGGTCAAGTTGGAAAGAGAATGCCAAACTCTTGGCTGCTAGCTGCTTGCTGTAAACACCTCAATAATACCTGCATTATACAAAGAAAAATAAAACACAGTATTGACAGCTTTCTGGCATTTTTCAGCAATCTTGATTTATCTGAACACCCTCATCAAAATGTTACAGAATAAGAAAAAAATCTACATTTCAGGCCTCCTTGAATAGCTCTAATGTTTTCTTTACATCTAGTAAGATTACAACCTTTTTACTTGAACTACCTACATTTACAGCTATGGATTAGCCAAAGCTATATTGCTACAACAGGGAGAAAACTGACTGTTAAAACAGTCATCGGAGATTTGTGAGCAGAAGGCTAAAATACACACATATACACACTCTCAGAACATTATTTCTATTGAAAGTTAATTTTGCCATGAACTTCAATGTTTTTCCCAGTATCTGCCACCCAAATTCATCTGGAGAGACTACAGGACCTGAAGCAAAGATCTGTTGTACAGCAGAAGCAGTAAGTTGACAAACACAATGCGTGAGGCTTATTGCAAAACAGAAACTGGAAGCTGCACTTTCTCAGTCTGTGGGTCAGGATTTTCATTTTATTTATTTATTTTAAGGTAAAATTATAAATGCTTTGTTTACATTTTCTGTTTCCATCCCCAGAAGAAACTACACAATGACTTCAATTAGGCAAATTATTAGATAGTAAATCTTCTACCGTAATAGCTGCTTATATTGGAAAGAAGTTTTCTTACCTTTTTACTATGTTTGCATAGAGCCAACAGTGTCATCCCCTCAGTCATCTCAGTGTCAGCAACTCTTTTATTATACAGAATGCAAGCAATAATGAAACTGTGCAGATCTGCTTGCTTTCACTCTATATAGTGTCTGTATTTATAGGCTTATGCTTCTATTTAGATCTATATTTATCTGCTTTATCTGCCTACAGTGCATCTGTTTCTCATACACATAGACATATATACATACACATGCGTGCATGCACACAAATATACAGACATATATAAACACACATACGGGCATACCCAAGAATATGCATACTTACAGTAGGCTTCTGTTCAACAGTAAGAGTTGTATAAATATAAACATATGCAGTATACACAATACAAATGAAGGCACATGCATGAAGAAAACCATAAACAATTACATGAATATGCCTTGCTGGCCTTAGGAAGGTTTATTACTCAGCAGGCTGCCTAGTCAAGAGGATTGTGTACAATTAGTTTCCTTTACATTACTCTGCTGCTGTAGCTTTGCAAGCGGTAGCAATTTTTGCTGTTACTTTGCTTGGAGCTTTTTCTGCATAAGCTTACTTGGCACAGTTGTGAAATCACTGCCATGCTGTCTGTAGACTGATTCCCTGTTGGTACTACTAGCAGTTTCCCTCAGGCTAGTCATTAAGAAGGCCAGAGTTAAGCCACCCTGTCCCAGTTCAGGACACCAGTTCCCTAGAGGGGAGGAAAAAGGTGCAACTTCAGGTTAATCTAGCAATTTTAAGACTAAACGTTCCCTAGGCCTTAAGAATAAACAACATTTTCCCAAATTACCAAAGGATAAACAGGGAGGAGTATTCACCTTCACATAAGTAGAAACCAGCATGCTATACTTGCCCACATCATCAGAGTTGCAGGTATTCTGTCCCGTTATTTAGACTGGAGGTATGTCTTGCCTCAAGCTTTCCTTTTGCCAGCTAGACTTCTGTTAAGTCTAACAGAACTGCCAAAGGAGATGATGGAACTGAAGTCTGTGACACTAAGGTCTCTATGGTGCCATAATGTGATAAAGCCTGCATTAGGCCAGTTATGCAAACAGATTATAGCATGTTCTCCACTGGATGATCGTAATTCAGTACTCAATGCATTCACATCCTATCATCTCAAAGAGATCCATCTCTTCATCCGGAGATGTTGTGGGTGCCCCATCCCTGGCAGAGTTCAAGGCCAGTCTGGACGGTGCTTGGAGCAACCTGCTCCAATGGAAGGTGACCCAGACACAGCAGGGGGTTGGAACTGGATGAGCATTAAGGTCCCTTCTAATCCCAACCACTCTGTGATGTAGAAGGAGATTCCACAAGGTAAGAGCAAAGCTAAGCAACAAAATCACTGGGGATTTCTTTCTATGCTCCTCATTGCAGAAGCTGTCTTTTAGCTTCCCACTTGCTTATAAGGCACTGAAAATGAACTGCTGATTCAAAACATAATCTCTGGACAATTCTGAAAGAAGCAGGAATCCCTATGCCAAAAACTACTGGATATATAGGCTAAAGAAATAAGGTAGAAAGAAGTCACTGGGTATCAAGGGCAGCTGAAAAAAGATGGCTTTATCCATAATCTTTTTGAAATCCTGCAAAACTTCAAATATGGCCAAACAACGTATCTTGGCACTTCACAGAAGTAAAAAAAACCCACTGTAATCATGTCTAAAAAATGTCTCCCCTGAAATCCAGGGCATAAGTACCTTAACTATTAACTTAATGGACAAACAAATGACTAGGCTATATTTAAAACCCCCAAAGAACTCTTATAACTCAAAAAGTGTGTGTGTGTGTGGAAAATTAAAAAGACTTTGAATGTTGGATCATGTTGGATAACTAAACCAGAAATACTACTTCCTGTATCAAAGGCTTCTGAATAATTCCTTCATTCACTTGATCATACTGAGGAACAGTTCCTGTAGTAATTTTATGCTTATCCAGTATTATATGGTGCATTTGAAAGGGTTTTCTGAAAATCTACAGACAAGAAGGTATTTAAATATAATATGCATATACTTTTCATGTAGACAGATTGTCTATATATCTTCATTTCATTTCTTTTTGGTCCTAATATTCCCATTTCTCAATCATTCTACTGAACTGCAGCTACTGAACGAAATTCCATTCATGCTTTCCTCACTGTTAAAGTCACCCCTTACCCATGATGGCTGACACAACTATTTTAAAATTCAAATATAATTCCATCCTTTTATTATTTTTTTAACTGCTCAGCACAACTTCCACAGCAATAGGGGACCTACTCTACATTGAAAAGTTCTGTTCTGCCATCTAGAAATAAAATAGCAACATGAAAGAGGGAAAAGAAAGGATTTTCAGTAAACTTCTGCATTATCTGAGCACCATGAATCTGGTAAGGTCTCTTACAAAAATACTATCATATGCTAAAAATGACAGTTTTGTGTTTACTGTAATGACTCTACATTTATATAATCTTCAGCAGTGACCATTTAGCAACCAGTCCATTCGTCTTTTTCTCAACAGGGTATTTTATAGTTTTAGCGTTTTTAAGAGCATTTCTAAATTGAGAAACATTTAATTATTCAGGTGGCAACAGACTGATTAGGGAATATAGTTTCTCTTTGAGGGTGCCCTACAATGTACCTTTATACATATAAGAAACTATTTAAACATTGCTTTGATGCACAAACGTACAAACTCCTATCTCATTTGTTCGTCATTCTTTGAAATTCTGTAGGTAGAACATAAAAGGAATCTGTTTAATGCAAACTCTCTGCTTTCTTATGACAAAGAGAGTGAGTATTATCAGAGTTCAAGAAACACATCCTTTTCTCTGTATACAATGCGCTTCAAAATACAGCCAGGAGAAATGTCTAATACATCTTATATTGCTTGCAGGATCTTAATATCTGACATACATCTATCCCTCTTTAGGAATCCTTCTATTAAATTTGCTAACTGATATCTATGATCTTAAACATACTATATTATTTCTCGGGGAACATTTAATGGCATGTTAAAATTTATATTAGATAAAGTAGCCCTCTACTTCCAACAAATTAAAATATAAAACTTAAACACTATCCTTGCCTCAACTAAGGAGTCCAGTCATTTTATGCTGATGCAACTATATGGGTTTATAACTCAATCTTATCGTAGTATAACTATATCCATGCATGAAGTTGATCTAGTATAATTACTTCAGTAAAAACATTAATTCTTTCAAACAGAACAATTATATTAGTATAAAAATCTATGCACGTACTAGGCCTTAGTAGATTTCTGAGACCTCCTAAAACAAAATGGTAAGGACCAGATATCCATTCCAATGGTCACAATTCCTGAATAATTTCAACAAAGCTGAAACTGCCCCTCAGACTTAAAGCAAATAAACCATGTGGGCTCTGCACTAACGTGTAGAATCAGAATTTCAGAGACCGACAATCACAGAATCATAGAATGGTTAGGGCTGGAAAGGACTGTAAGTTCATCTACTTCCAATCCCCAACAAAAAGCATTTAAAGATAAGAAGAAAATATTTATCCAATATATCTACAGACAAACAATAATGAGAAATTAGAAAAGGGTATTCTTTTGTTGGGCTTAGTGGGACAAATTCAAAGAATGACATGGACACTGTAAACTAACCAAGTCTGTTTAGCAGCAATTCTTAGAACAGGCTGAAATCTCATCAAAGCAGCAACAATTGATTGATGCTACTTCCTAACAAACAAAAACTTACACTGCAGAAATACAAGCACAACTTGGCACCATCACCATCTCTTTATGTGGTAGAAGCTCTCATATGGCCAACAACACTTAAAATTTGAAAACAGAGTAGGCAGTATGATTTCTGAAACCTGCCATTCCACCATCTCAACTATTTTATCCATAACCATAACAGAAGACTGAAAGTGTGACTTAGAAAAGTCAGTAATGGAAACAGCAGAGCTGTATGAACACTTGAATGCTGAATGAATGCCTAGCTTAGCACAATGAAGAGGTTTTCTTCCTTTTTCTTTTTTCTTTTAAAGCACGCCCAAGTAGTATAGATAGCTTAAGAACAAAATACAGTCTTGAAACTGAGATATCAACAGATGAAATTTAAAACATTATAAAGGACCTTTTCAGATGGCAACGCTTCAGGGCTTTAGCACTGAATTTGATGTATCTTTTCAGAAGCTCCTAGTTCTTTATAACCCCCAAATACTCTGTGATTCTCTGAACAGAGAAAACAGCCTTATTCCTCCTTGGAAGCCACCAGCAGAAACACATTCTTGAGAAAAAGAAAAGAAAAAAGGAAAAAAACCAACAGTGGGTAATTGTAGATCATCTTGTCCAAAACAATGAATTACATCCACAAATAAAATGCTGGCAAAAGCCAAAGGAATCTTCATCCTAACATTAACCGATCACCCCAGCTTTCCTGAAGAAGTGCTGCAAGTAAGTTGTTTCCTTACACAATGAAAGAGAAGTATCCTCCTTGCAGTAAGCGCTGAGAAGCTAATGAGTAAGGTTTTTGTAGATAATTATCTTGGGAAGTTATCTTGAAGGCTCAGGGTTAGCCTAAGCAAAGTGTACAAATACCTGATGTGGGGCAGTAAGGACCAAGCCAGGCTGTTCTCCATCTTTTCCATGAAGGAACAACTGAGAATGGACACAAACAGAAGTACAGGAAATTCCATTTAAACATGAGGAAAAAAAAATTTGACAGTAAGAGTGTACTCATACACCTGAATGGCTGCTCAGAGAGACTGTGGAGTCTCCATCCTTAGAGATATTCAAAAACTAACTTGACATAGCACCAAGCAACCTGCTCAGACACCACTCTGAGCTGGAGGATTAGACTAGACAATTCTCCACTGATCCCTTCCAATCTCAATAGTTTCTTTAAAATTTTCTTTTCAGATGTAAATTTAGGAGCTACACCAAAATGTATTAAAATATCTTCCTGTGCCTGGCTTTACTGCACTTCGTCCTGCTCAGAAATACAAAGCTTGAGTCCAAGCTGTATTAGATGAACAGAAAAGATGGTAAAGGTCTTGGTATGCTTTAAAAATGCCTTCAGAAGGAGCAAAAGGCACATCCTTTGTCATGTACTTTGTTTATGATAGCTGCTGAAGACTGATAGGGACTCAGGTCACCATAACCTATATACTGTCAGATCTCCCTATCTCTGCATGACACCTTGCTTTAGAAATCAAATCTTCATTCTGCATCTTAACAAAGCCTAAAGACTCTTTCATCCACCTGATGTAAAACTGTTCAAGATAGAAGTAATGATCTTCTGTACACATTCAGCCAGACACATTTTTCTAGGCTAACAGACACTTTGAAACTTCAACAGTTGTATGAACAGATCTGACCCAACTGATTTACATAATTAATACTAATCTGCAAGCTCTCACCTACCCTAAATTAAATTTCCAAAAAGTATGATTATTTACAAGCCAAAATAGTAATATAATTCCTAAAAGTCTTAAGATACTTTCCATTATTTATCTTTATTTGGTACAAATAAGAACTAGAAAGAGTCACAGCAATTGCAGCACAGAAAGAGACGAAGCAATAATAATTCCATTGATGTTTCACAGTCAGAAAAACACAAGCAGATACTAACCACCCAGACCAGAAAATCTGAGTCTGGAGAAGCCCAACTGGATGCATATAGAGCTACCCATATGCTGAAGAATTAAAACCAGTCAAACAAGCCAAGTCAATGAAGATACAACACAGCAAAAGCCTGTCCCCTCCCTCTCTCATGACCCCTGGTCCTCTGCTCTTCTCAGAAATATGGGGAAAAGCACTAATTGGTAAATACAGTAATACAGTTGGAATCCTTTGGCTCTGCTGCCAATCTAAAGGATGCCAATTTTAAGAGACAGTGTTCTCAGGCATATCGATCTTTGAAAGCTACACTCAGAGCACAGTGCTACTGAATTTCCAGCTGTTCAGAATTAAAATTCATTTACCTTCTTGGGATATCTGTAAGTATCTACAAGTGAGAATCTTTTCAGATGTGATAGCTAAAAGATGTGATATGCTCTATAACGATTAGAAGAAATGCTAGGGCAGCCATGTAATTTAAAAACAGATTTAATCATTACCGTCCAATTCTGTTTTAAGAAGAATTTGCATTTGGAATGTCCATCTTTTACTCTCACCTGAGAACATTTAAATTCCTCACATGGCCAGGAGGTCACACTTTTATGAGGCCTACTTTTGAAGATTTAGATAATGATGAGTAAAGAGTTCAATAAATGCTATTAACTGCTATAAAGGATTGAGTGGAACAAGCCAACTGATGTTTATGAAAACCTATAGATAGATCTGTGATGTGATTACAAAATGTGTAATACATAATATCCACCTTGAAAATGTTCTGAGAATATTGATTAATCATATATAAACTTTTATGAATTGTTTATAAAGTGTGTCATCAATAAAAGTGTAGCTGGATAAACGATGCAAGAAAGAACTTGCGAGGGGGCTACTTAAAGTACCTGTAAACACACAGAACACTTCATTGTGCAAAGACTTGAATAATAGCTTTATGTTTTCACAAGGATTAATCCTTCTCATCCCTCAGCTGGTGATCCAAATCTTACCTCACCCATCTGCACAGTACCTGCAGATCTCTCAAACATCCAGGAAAACTGAGGAAACTGCACCCACAGTGACATACCGACCACCAACTCCTATAGCAGCAGTAGGGAGCCATATGGCTTCCAATATTCAAAACCTTGTAGGAAATTCAACCCTAAGGAACACCAGGGAGTAAATACGTAGAGGGAATCAGTGAATCGCCTTAAGGAACCTAACCAATGAATGGATTATTTACTATGAACACATGCAAGCCTTACCTATGCAACAATTATAATATTGACAGCATTTCTCACTTTACCCTTGTGTAGACATAAATCATGCATTCTGCTGTTAAATCAGTACAAATCCTTTAATGTCAGTCAAGTGATCTTACATTTCATTGAAAGCAGAATCTGGTCCTGAATGGCACGTCAGTGAGAACATAAGAAAACAGAAACCTCTTGTGAGAAGGCATTGCAGGATTTCATGGCACATTAATGAATCTTTTCTGATTGTGGTAAGGCTTTCACTTCATTGACACATGCTAAACAGCACAGACAACTACCAGTCCTTACTGTCTTTTTCACAAAAGAAGTTTCCTGGTGAGAACAAATGCCCAGCCAAGAAGTTACATACTGTCAGGAAGTTCACTGGAGGGAAACAAACTGCTAGATATTACTTATTGAAAAGGCATAAAGAATGAGGCTTGTACCTCTCACTATGAAATTTTGTCAACATTGATACTAAAGTATAACTTCAGTGACTTCATTCCTCTTTCACATTTCTGCAGAAATCATAGTTCTGCTTTAATAGCGGTATCATAAACTGTTTCAGGAGAAAGTATCAAGATGATCATGCTCCAACAAGAAGTCTATGTTTGTAGATCTATAATGAGAACACGATTATCAATTTTTCATTACTTAGCCCCCAATTCTGCTATTTTAGGCAGCCAAGTGAACTAGGCTATCTGAAATTCAAGCACTTCCTATCTAACACCACTAACTGAACCAGTGTGCTGCAGTTCCACAGGTTCTCCCAGATGCACAACTACAAAGCACAGCTCTGCAGCATGATGGTTATGCTCAAGAAAATACAGATAACATATCTGGTTTGGGAAACATTGTCAGGTGAATACATTGTCCCACGTCAGCTCTGACCACGTCAGAGTAGCACAATCAGAAACACATTATGGTTCTGATGGGAGGGTAAGTGAATACAGAAACATATTACATTGAGTACAGGAAAATCAAAGGGCATCGTAGAAAAGCTGGAGAGAGTGATTATATAGGCTCAGGGGGATACCAGTAATTATGAAAAGGACATTGCCAGCCACAACTGAAAAGCAAAGAACAAAGCCAACAATATGGTATTAATCACATGCCCTGTCCGTGTATGATGCCAAACTATTCAAAGCACAGAATGTTTTTTATTCACCTCACTTTATATTGCTTGAATGAACATAGCATTTAGGAAAACGAGAGATTAAAAACATTGATATTAACCAACCTTTGGGCCAAATCCTACTTATCTTATTGATGCAAGTAGTTCCACTGATTTAAATAGATGTAATTATTATTGACTTCAACAGAGGTACTCACAGAGTTAGGAGAGCAGGATGTGGCTCATTGCATAACCAAGCTTCCCCTACCACCACGAATGGTGACAACTCATCATTTCTGATGCAACCTTCCCTGCTTTTCTGCTAACGGATCCCTTCAGCAGAAACAACTGTACGCACCAAACTCAGTGATACTTCTGATAGGAGCACAGTAATAACTTGTTTGAAATGTCCAATTTTATTGCTATTTCCCTCTTCAGAAGCAACTGACAGAACCCTTTGACATCTAGAACTTCATAGCATGGTTTCATTGTTCATTCCTCCAATTCCTCATGAATGAAACATCTGGGTGGGGCTCGAATTCAACTTCTGCAAGGACTGCCTATCCTCTGATGATTACTGTATATTTGAAAAGGATAGTACAAACTAAGCTGATTTAAAGTAAGTCTCTTGGGTACAGGAATAGAACGTTACCAGCAACAAATTTCTGTCAGTTATAGTGGGAATATAATTAGAATAAGGAATACAGGAAAATTGAATATTAAGACTCATCACATTCTCCCTAATTTCAGATTTAAATGCAGAGTCTCAGTTATGACCACACCTCTTTTCTTCTGCAGTATCCCTCAGAACTATGCCAGAATGGATGAAATCTGAGGGATAATAAGATAGAATGCAATAAGCAACATGAGGAGAAAAAAATCAAAAGGCAGCAATCACCTTGGTTTTTGATGGTTTAAGAGGAATGCTAAGGATGCTGCCTTTTAGGGGCACAGTTCTTCACTCATATTGCTTCAATGCCTCAGAGGTTGGGGCTATTAAATGTGAAAGATGGCATGACACACATGCAAAGCAGAGGAACACATAAGTCTAGAATTCTTTTTCCAGTGACTCGGAATTGAAGAAGCAGCAAATCAGTGTGCTTTATGGCAGTTAAACCCACTGGAATATACTATAAGCCAAGAATGTCTATCTTCAATCCCAGCCTTCCACATTCCATGCGCTACAGCATATATTCTGAATGGCTATCTATGGTGGGACCAATTCTAATCTCTTTCTTATTTCATGATAAAATTTAAGTTATCTCATCAATCTCAAATTCCTTTGTGGGCAGCTGAGATAAGAACCAGTCTGAAGATGTTCTGCTGCACTGGTTCTTATTCCTCTTGGAGAAAGGTTATTCACCACCCTCTGAAATTCCCCCCTCACTCCTGAATATGGTCATAGATTCAAAGCTGACACAGATCTATATATTTAAGAAAACACATTCCAGACGCTAAAAAAAAAGTGATCTTTTCTTGCAGAGCACACCTTCGCATGTAGAACATTATGAAATTCTTCTCGGTTTTATAGAAATAATACAACTAGGCTCAGATCCTGTTACATGCACATTTTTTAAACGATTATTATCTCAGGCACACAGAATAATGGTTAATATTTCAGATTTTAAAATACAGTGGAGCCTCAATTATTCAAATTCAGTGAACCCAGACAAGGTTTTGCCCCTTGTCATTTATTAATTAAATGGTAAATTGCTTCTATTACTAATTATTTCCACAGATCTATGGGCATGCGGGCATTCTGGTTACTGGTAAACGCGGTTATCGAGCTCTATTCAGTGCTCTTCCCATGTTCTTCAGACAACTGAGATTCTGATGTAGTTTGAAAACCATTTACAGTATTTTTTGCAATGTGTTACTGGAAGAGCTTCCAGGTCTTGTAGGTCCTCTGGCATTCCCAAGACTGAGGGAGACAGCACTCTTGACAAGCCAAAAGACAGGAAATCGTGTCAGCCAATACGTAATACCAAATCAAAACTATTTCTTGAGCTCGATCTGACAGTTTCCAATCCCAGCAGTATATTAGTCTGAATAGGATGCTCGCAAGTCAGACATTACATTAAACTTGCTCTTTTTTGAGGCTGGTCTCTACTCAAGGAAAGAGACATTTAACCAAAAACCCCTTTAGAAGCAAGGTATCCTACAAAGGAGAAATGGTTCCAACTACAGGAAAATGGACCAGACTTAAAAATATTACCTGAGAAATTTTAAGGCTAGAGGTACAGAACTGTATAGAGGCGAGAACGATGCCCCATCTATGGGTGAAACCATGAAAACCCTGTATCTCTGTAAAAAGGGATATAAATTGAAAAAATTCAGGTCATGAATTTGGCAAAGAACTACCTCAACAGAGGAAGTCTGTTTTCACTTTGAGCAGAGCATCTATACAGGTAGCCACGTAAAATGTGTAAGTACTTCAATACAATATCAAAATTAAGATATTGCAAAGCCTATTTTCCAAAGACATGCAAGACAACTTCAGCAGCTGGAGAAGATGATGTATCTTTAATTACTAGGGTGCGTTTCATAATAATCAGAATAGAATGCACAGGGGAGGGAATGCTGCTGCGAATTAAAACGTATATAAATAAAATGAATAAAAGAAAGTTAAAAAGTACCATTAAATCTACATTAGTTTGAATTCCAGATATAAAAGGAAGAGAATGGTGTTAGAATCATACTATGCAACATCCTAACAAAATCCTGACAGTGACTATGAAATGCAATATGGAAGACTTGAGAGGCAAGAGCTAGTCAAAAAATTTATGAAAGAAGAAGCAACTTTGTTTTAGTTAAGATCACTAAACCTACTTCAGTATGTGTGTATTAAAGACCACCTTTCAATAATGAACAAAAGGCACATAAATTCAGTTCTTTATAGGACTGAAATAACAACAAACACACTACAGCAATATGTAATTACATGGAAAAAAAAATAAAAAAACAAAACCCTATTTAAAATAAGGAATATAGGGAAAGAAAATTAAAAAGAAGCAGCTAAGGGTAAAATGCTCTAAGATGCTACTGTTAGAAGATATGCTATCAGAGTTTCACGTCTTTTACAGGAAAGCAACAGGAAAGCCTTACCTCAGAATAGCTGTAATAATCCTGACCCCCAGTTGTCTGTCTCAGTCATTTTGAGGAACATCACAGCAGTTTGTCTCATGCACACACAGCAAATTGCAGCCTGAGGTACTAAAGAAATCCCTGAGCAGTTCTGGTTTACCTGAATATGCTAGGTTCTATACTGTCATAATTCAGTTGCCACTTCAGATGAAAATCTTTTGCAAGAGGGCAAAAATCTCCAGGAGAAAAGCATGATACGGTTCCTTTAGATGCAGGAACCTTTGAAGTTGTCCTACAGTAATTCATTTCTACTCATTACTCACAATTCACAAAGCAAATGTATAACCACACATGGAAAAAAGAAAATAATGGGATTTTTAAAAAGAAAGCCAAGTAAAGGGATTTAATAGCAGTAAAATGACGCCATCTAAAAAAAAGAAAACCCCATCTGAATGCTCAAAGCAGAGAAATGTGTATATTTTGATTATTTTGTTTTTAAGAAAGTAAATGTAGAATAAGGCAGGCCCATGAAAATGTTGAGGAACAACTTTTTAAAGCCATAAATAACCTTTCTAAACACCTTACACAAAATGCGTTTCTGCCACCGGATAAAGTGTGAAAGAGAGTGTACAAAGAACAAAACCCCTAAATTAATTCTTTGTACTTGTGTTCACTATTAAGTTCAAAAATGTTTGCGAGTGAAATCCCTTCGCAGGAAGGTCAAGTCTGAGAACATTTATAATGGAAAGAATAAATGGTTCCTATCTACCAGTTAGAAAGAAACTCCAACATGAAAGAGCTTAGCTAAATAACTCTCACACATCATCAGGGTGAGCAACAAAAGAACAGAAAGTGATTTAATGGCAATAATAAAAAAGGGCTTCAGGAAGACCTGCATAGGTCAGTTGGTCTGCGTTCTATGCCACAGAAACTGTTAGAAAATATAGGAAATAATAACAAACATTTGGGGAGATCAACTAGAGAAGAATCAATGATTTTTTTACAGAGGGAAATTCTGATTCACAAATGGGCATATGTGCGAGAGATTCAAGTCGTTCTGGTTATTAAACAAACATACACACTCGCCCTCACCAAAGACCCTAAAAGAAAGTTATGTTATAAAAGAGTAAGTATTTATTCAACACAATAGGATTTAATTTAGCTATTACCACACAGGAATGACAGCATGGAATCCTGGTGGATGCACCTGCTCAGTATTGTGCTGGTAAAGAAAAAGAAAAAAGTCGGGAATTATTATGAAAGAACTAGAAAATAAAACTAAACCAATAATTATATTCTTCTAACAAAGCCACAGTAGTCTCACATACTGAACACTGTATGCAGGTTTCAAATCTTAAAGCAAAAGAAGATATAAGCAACCTAAGAAGATGCAAAAAAGGAAACCAAGATGTTCAAAGCATGGAATAACTTCTGTACAAGGACAGATTAAGATGAGTTGGGTTCTTTGCCCTGGAAAATAAAAGACTGAGAAAAATATAAAGGAGATTTATAAAATCATAACAAACAAGGACAAGGCAAACTGTTAATAATTGCTCCCCATTTCTCATTACATATTTTTAGGAAGCATCCAAAGAAGTTATCAAGCACCAGGTTTAAAGCAAACAAAAGGAAGTATGTTTCTTGCACAGTATGTAATTAAATTGTGGAATTCACTGGCACAGGATGTTTTCAATGCCAAAAGCAAAAATGGTTTCAAAAAGCAATCGTACAAAATCAGAAAACAAAGCTTGGGCTTTAATAGCCCTTTCTACCAGGGCTATTAAACACAGTGATGCAAAACCAGAAAACATTACCCCACACTAAGAAATGGGAAGGCTCATCTGCACATTTCTGAAGAGCAGAATGAACCAGTCTGACATGTATATCAGACAGCAGCTAAGCTTCAACATATCTAACACATAGATCACAGAGATTCTGGCTTTAAAATGAATTTATGGAGCACATGGATTATGGCTGCAACTGATGATTTACTATTGCACTGTCAACCTAGTGGTTGTTGATTAATATCCTTCCCCAGGTACAACCATAGTTAAAGTGCATGTTAAGGACACAGTTAAGAGTGAAACAGAGATAGAGATGTTTGGATAACAAGGTATTCTCTCAGGAGACTTGCAAGACAGCAAGTTTTCATAACTGGCTGAGATTCCAATAGGTGATATTCATTCCCGAGATGAAACCTATCTACATTATGTAGTTACCAGTGATGATACCCGCTTTGGTTCTAATGGGTGTTCAACATTCACACTACGGAGTGTTTTCTGTGAGAGCTGCGGCTAGTCTATTGTGCATGTTATACTCACAAATGCTTTTTAAAAACTAAGTAAAAACATTAAGGTCACAAAGCAAAGCACGCTGAAGTATGAAAATATCAAAATGAAGTCTGTCACAACAGCTGTAGTGTTACAATACAATCTTCCATGTTATGATTGTATATTTTGTGTTCTGTATAATGGATAGCATCCAGGGAATGAGACTAATTCAAATACTCTTTTTTTATCCTCTCTGTTCAGTGTGTGGCCCCAAGCCTTGTTTACTGAGTGCCATCCAAGTCTTGCATGAAATAAGATGTTTTTTTGTTTCTGGCTTTTCTGCGGTACTCATCAATATAGTGTCTGAATATCTCAACAATTTTGGTGAATTAATCCTCACAATGTACCCTCAGATGTCTGGAATGATTTAAATTCCTCATTGTAGAGAATTATGACAGAAATTATGTGACTTTTTTGTGGTCACACAGCCTGTATCAAAGACAGACAATTTAAGTTTTTTCATCCTAAGGGGTGCCATGGATCTCCTGAACTCATCCTACAGAAGCAGCATTCCCGAGTATTCGTGCTCTTTCAGCAAACCCATAGTTCATCTGTAGCATAAACTTCTCCAACACGGGCGGGATACCATGGACAGGGACCTCATTCCCACTGCACCATATATGTAATCCTGTGACTTGGGAAAAGCAGTTCTAAGGATTCATCACTACAAGATTTGCAAAGCCCTTGAAGATGCTCGGATCATCAGCACGATGAAGGGCAAAGTTACGACATTTTGCTGTTACAATCTTTTGCAGAAATTTCTGATTTGCATTCTCTAGGACTATTGCCAATATGAGGTATTTTACATTGTATCTTTCTAAAAAGTCCCAAGCAGGGGCAGTGGTATGGGTGTAAGGAAACAACAACTTACACATGGACTGCTTCTGTGATGTTGAAGATCATAACTATGAATTACAACTTTATGAAACACTCTGTGCATTCCACTTGTGCTCCAAGTGCATAAAAACACACCAAAAATTAGCCTGATGCACTGCTACCTTAAGGACCTGTCTCACACCTACCAAATCCAAGAAACTGAGAATAAAGCTTAGTCTCTGTTCTATTGTTTTTCCTATTGTGCCTGCATATTGCAGCATTTGTGGTCTGCAAGATCACCCACTGTAGGAACAACTTTCAGTTGTCTGTCACAATAGGGTGAGCTGAGGACAGACTGGCAATCTTTGGAGATGAATTTCCTGCCCTTTGTGGGTTTCAGTTAGACTCTTAGCATTATTTGAACTTTTGTGGTTTAATTTTCTTTGTTGTTGTTTTAATTCTAATGGCAGAAAACAGGAGAAAAAACAACATCCCTCTGGAGGCAGTGAATCGCAGGATCTGAAGAGTAAACGGCCATGTTTTCTCCATCTGACATTTTAAGATCCACTAACAAACAGAAAAAAGACCTAACAGCACTGCAGAATGGCAAAGGGATGTAGAGCTTCTAGTTTCCTGGTAAAGATACCAAAACCTTTGGGATCTGTTGATGTTTTATGGCGTTCTGAACTCATTTCTTCCTATTAGCATTCAATCACGACTACAGACTCAGAAACTGCTCACTACCATTCTCTTACTAAGGCCTGAGAAAGAAACAGGGTAAAGAAAGGCTAGCGCATGAAGGCAATCCTGCGGCAGCAATACTAGTTGCACAAAACATGCAGGAAAGAAAGCATCTGCCAGCCTGAGACCCAAATACTTGTTTCACTCAATCATTATGGTTTATGGTTGTGCACATGTTATTCAGAGAACAGCAGCTCTTAATTACTCAGGGAGCAATGGAAGTCCTTGGAAAAGGCAGCTGAAACAGTCCTGTCCCATGTTCATTTCTAGAATTTACAGAATTATAGTAAACCACCCTTCTCTCTCCCCACTTCCAACATCTGTGGGCCAAATGCACTACCTTTAGGATGAAAAAGTAATCAAAAAGATGTTTTCTCTGGCAATGTGCAAGCCTATCTGGGCAAGGATATTTTTCCACAACTACTGGTGGTTTGAATCAAGTGACCCTTTCAAATAGCAGCGAGCTCTGGATGCGAAGATGAGATCAAGAACTATACTTCAGTAACTACAGTTACTGAATTCTTAATGACATCAGATCTTTTTGTTATGTTCTCCCCTCAGAGATGCAAAGGACATTATGAAATAATATTTCTTATGTATATGCAGGAATTTTCCCTTTATATGTTTGAAACAGAATTATGAAATAACTCCATTGTAAAAATAAATAAGCCACTAAAGCAAGTAACAAATACCTTCCCCAAGGAGGGAAAGTTACAGCTATGGGAAAACAGTCACTAAATACTGCCATGAGTTTTCTCGAATTCCAGGGATCATCAACATGAAGGAGTTTGAGTTCAGTCCATCTTGACTAACATATGCAGAGGGGAACATTTCTGTTTCTTCATTCCCTCATTCTCCTGTCACAGCTTCCTATCTTTTGCTTCTGTTTATAGTTGTCTCTCACCATGTATTTCAGGAAAAGAAAAAACTAAATAAAGATCACAGCCTGTTCCATTATGTGCCCTTCCTCCTCTTCTCCTCCTTTCTTGAATTTGTGCAGTGTTGTGGCACCATTAACTACCCATGTTTTCAGAATGACATTATACAAGGTGCAGGATGTACCACTGTGCCCTAAAAATATCAACAACTGCATTAGTCTCACAATAATTAATGGCAGACATTATGCAAATGACAACTTTTTCACTACAAAATAATGACATTTCTTCATTTTGAGCAGAGTTATGCAAAACAATGAATTTGGGATGATAAATCACACAGGAGAATTAAGAAAGCCGTAACGTTCCTGCCCAGGCAGGCAGAAAGACAGACAGACCAACAATTTAGAACACATTGTTTGTTCTCAAACCGCTATTAAGGAATAAATAAAAGCACAGCCAGTCGGTCATTAGAACGTATGTATAATTTAGTTTTCTCCCCTTTAGGCAACTCTGCATAAGGGGACGTTAAATTCTAGCAATTGGATTATTACAAGTCACAAGCAAATTTTTTTTTATTAGCCTTAATAAGTCATTCATTCAGAGACTACAGTCATCAGGCAAATAAAATGTAGCACGTCGTTCTCCTACATATTAACTAATTTCTTATGCAAACATCACAACATATAGCAATTACCACTACTCAAAAAAAAACCCAAAGTCAGTTTCAATTTATTTCATTGCTTTTGTGCATGGCCATTTCCCGTAGTGTTTTATTCTCTATCCTCATGCTTTAGGTGCAAAAGGAATGCAAGAAACAAAAAGCTACTTCTCTGAAATGCTCCTGCACCTTTTTCTCCTTATTGCAAATGCTTGTTGGAAAAAGAAGTAGGTAAGATCCTCCTGTGAGCCTAAAAAGCTTCTCAAAGGTAAAAAGGTAACGCTGACCAGTTGCGAGCACCCTCCCTTCCCCATCCCTTTCTTAACTACAGGCTTCCCACCTCCTGAAAGAGCAATCCCTGCCCAGTCCTCCCAGTGCCTTCCGCAGGGAGCCTGTGAGCTCCCCAGAGCCACCATTCCTGCACGGCTCCCTGAAGAGCTTGCTTCCCAGCAAGAGTGGGACTGGGGACTAGCTTTGAACTCCCCTACGCACAACACTCCTCCACTGTTCCTTACAGTGTCTCCTGCTGGAACGGAAGTATCTATAAGCTTTTTAATAGACAGCACTCCTGGATCTTTCTTTCTAGTGATTCCTGCTGGGAGAGTCTGATGTATCAAAGAATTACAGCGATTAAAGCTGGAGAGACCTATGGTGTTTAATCATTTACTCCATCCTCCCACCTGAGCTGGGGTATTCCTCAACACTAGTTTTTTTTTCTGATGTTCTATCTAGTCTAATTTTAAAGAGTGCCAAATAACCGGGCTCCCACCTGTTTCCTGGGGAGATTATTCCACAGTGGTATGCCATGAGACAGGAAATTTCCTAAGGTATTTGGTGCAATTTTACTTCTTTATGTTTAGTTTTATTAAGCAGGCATTAGTTTTCAGATTCCCAATGTTTTCATAAGATTTCTTTTCCCTGATAATAGAGACTGGAAATGCACCAGTCTTCCTCACATCCATAGCTCAGCATGATATTTACCAACAATATCCACTGAAAAAAAGCTAAATTTGCAGTACCTAAAGATAACCTCAAACCTTTTTTTATTCCCCAGAGTGACTTTTGATGAGAACTGGCATGAAGAGGAAATCAGGACAGGACCTTTACAACAAAAGCAGTATTACCTCCCTTCTACTTGCATCAGCTCTCCCCTTAGGAAGCGCTGGCAGCAGTTCCAAACAGACATCAAGCAGTGCACTAGGAACTCATACTCCCCCCTTGGTGCCTGGAGATTCAATTGTATAGCACCTTGTCCTGGGTTCAGCAGCAGCAGTCATTTTTCTCCTTCTTAGTAGCTGGTGCAGTGCTGTGTTTTTGACTTTCA
>WYDI02011810.1:0-40470 GCA_009867235.2 Psittacus erithacus
GGGACTGGGCGGGGGTGGGTGGGGGGAAGGACAGGTTGTGGGAGGGGACGAGCAGGCTACATGCTTTGTCTAATTTACGACTAAGCTTAAACCACAACACCTGCCCAGCTGCCAGCCCAACCCATTCTTCCGCCCAAGGAGACCTTGAGCTGCAGGTCAGCCAGTGCCAGTAGCAGTACAGCGTTCCTGCTCCATCCTTGCAACACCTGTCACTGATCAGAGACCAGCGCTCCTTACTCTCACAGCATTAAACCCTGGCCCATTGGCTATCTTTATTATCCTGCATTTCCCAGGGGTAACACACTGTTATTCTGCGTCCTTTTTTTCCAAGAAGCAGGAAATCAGAAGCACACAGCATTGCAGCTCCCACTCAGTGGTGCTGGCTGCAGTGGGCATGAGCTGTGAACTTGTCAGAGATTTCCTGCAAAGCAAAAATGAACTTGGCAAAGTCTGTAGGGGGAGATTGTGTGTTTTATCCCCAGAGCAAGCCCCAGTTTGCAGCATAGCGATCTGGCTGTCTGGCTCTTTAGTTTTTTAAGAATTGGTAACAAAGTCTCTGCTTAAGACACTTTATTTTTCTGCCAGCAAGGACTCTGTTATCTGAGCAGTGTCTTGCCCTTTCATAATTCTATCTAGGTAGTTCAGTCAACCATGAACAGCGACTCAATGACCAGCTTTAGTAATTTTTATTTTTGTACAGCTTTCATAGTAGGTTGTGTTTCACTAATTTACATGTTTATTGTTTCAGCATTCTTTTGAGGAGAGACATCCAATAACAAAACTAAAATATGCTTAAACAATGTTCCCAAAACCCAAACAGAAAGTAATTGTTTTGTTTAATCCTAAAAATAAAAATAAAAAAAAATACAGACTGGACTTTTACAAAATCTCTGGTTTTTTGTTTCCTACTTTGTGCCTGCTTCTCACTGACCTGTGCTATAGCATGACCCTGCAAACCACTAATACCTAGAAGGATGTTAAATTTTGCACAGGCTTATTTTGAGGATCTGGCAAGGTTGCAACAGTCAACAGGCAAAATGCTGCTTAAGCCCTTAGTTGCATCTATTTATTTTTCTTTTGTGGTAGACCAGGTATATAGTGTTATGTAAGAAACCATTACTTAATAATAGATGTCCATGCAGACCATATATTTTGTTAAGCACTGCTGTCTTCAGCATACAGCATTGACAGGAGATGACAGGGAAGATTACTTGCCCTCTGACACCTTATATCCTCATTCTCAGCCCATTATCCTAAATGCTGGAAGAGCTTGGGCTGAGACCTCTTTGCCATCTGGCTGCCTTTCAATGTTTTCTCCTACAACAGCTATCTCCATTCTATTTATGGACTGAAGGGCATATATGGAGCTGGCTCATCACCCCACAAACCTCTCTTGTATCTGTGTCAGCACATGGAAATAGCAGTGTCTTACCACAGACTGCGTATGCGCAGCAACAACAATCCTAGTAATGCATTTAATACATATTTGTAAAGAAAAGTGAAATCTAGATATCACTTCAATCTAGAGTCCCTGCTGTTCTCAAATGCAGAAAACAACCTGCAGCAAAGAATAATTCACCCCACAAGCCCAAACAGTAAAAGCAAAAAAGATCCTAGTATGCAGTCACAGACTGAGTTAGGCTGCGCACAAAGGAATTATTTCTGCTTTTTTTCATTAGTAGCATGTTTCCAGTAAACTCACAAATAAAAGTATATCACAGTGCCATCAGCCTTTTCTTAAAGTACTTTGAAAATATTCCTCATCTAAACCTGCTCCTCTTTCAAGCCCGGCTCTGGAAGCCAATCAAAAAGGTTCAGAGTTCTCCCTGCTCAGGCTACATTGTAGCAGACTGACAGTGGTGCTCCCTGTCCTTCCTGTCTCTTGTTTTTAAATATTTTCACAAGTGATTTCTTTGTTGTTAATTCTCATTAACATCGCCAATCTGGGGAAATACACTGTTCCTTTCTTGGACTGGTATAACAGGGTTTTATAAGGATTGTTTCAGAGAAAGGCAGAGAATATCAACATTCTTCTTTTCTTGGCTCAGAAATTTCCACAATTCCTCAATATTTCTTCAGTGTGGAAGTTGCAAAAAATTACTATGATGTAGCTGTTGCATCATCCAAATGTCTTCTCATAACTGATATTCTGTGTATGGGTAATTGGCGCTTCCATTTTAGACCAGCCTAATCCCACATCATACAAATCTCAGCAGCCCTCCAGGCGTCAAAAGCCTACAGGTACTATCTACATTTGCCTTCTTGTTTGCATTAAATTGTTCAGCACAAAATATTTCTTTGTCTGTTCAGCATACAGTAATGTGTTGGGGTCAAATAATTATAACTTTCAAATTACCAGTATTAGCCTGTTTTCATAAATTTTCTGTCCTCAGAAAAGTTATTTTTAAGCAATTTTATTCCATAATGAGTTTTACTATTTGCAACATCTGTGGCATTTTGTCATGTAAACTACTCAATATTACTACATAATACTGTCCTCTAAGAGAATCATCATTTTTTCTGTCACTTAAAAAGTAAGATGGTAATTAAAACATGTACTTTTCCCTTACCTCATAGTGAGATTTTTCTGTTTGTTTTTTTAAAAGTGAAATACATATGATAGCACTCAGAAACTACTCTGTTTCTTAAATGGGAAAAATATTATAGCTTTTAGCACTGACTTGCTCATTCAAGTTTTCTGTCATTATTAGACAATTGGTTGTTAAATACAACAAGGAGAAAGAAAATTCATATTTTCATATGAATATTCTGAACAAGATTTTAAGAAAATTAACTGAGGGCTATGCAACTTTTTGGGAAAACACAGGCATTTTCAAATCAGTAAAAGAAGTAAATATTACTGATATATAATAGCATGTCAGATACCTTAAAAATAGTCAGACTCAATTAGGTCTACAGTTTAACACTTAGGTAATATTTTACATGGGAGAATTTTTGCTGTACTCACAGTGCAGCACATATCATACTGAGTAAAAATCCAGTCTTTTGTAAACTAGGAAATTCAGACCTGTGAAGACCCAGAAAACCTTACCTCCAATCCTGGGTATTGGCGCTGGTCAGTTTTCCATGCACGTACCAGCAACAGCCAGTGAATAGCTGTGTTACAGAGAGGGGGTGTAAACTGGACCAGTTCCAGTTTGGCACAGCAGTGGTACACAGCTAGTGTAGTCTGTGAGGGGACAAGGTACCACAATCCTCAAAGGAGACTGCCAATGGTAGGATGAGTATATATGTTCTGTGTTAACAGCAAATAAATTAATTAATGAGTAAGCCAGACGCATCAGTGCTACTTCCTTGTAAAATCAACGAGATATGGTGTTCTTACCTGTGGAATGAAGAGGCAAGGAGCTCTGACACAGTCAGGGACCCCTCGATTTCCCCCTTACTGGGTTAGCATTTCCTAGCAAAGTTTAGCACTTCCTTCAGCAGACAGGTAATGGACATGATGAATCAGCAGCGGTAAATATTAAACTCAGATCCTTTGGGAAAATAATTGCTGTGATTTAAGTCCCTGGGTGTTTCCAATGCTCTTGACCTCAAAAAATATTTTCTTTAAGAGAAAATTCCAATTCCAGGAAGCTCTGGCTCAAATGGTTTGAGTTTGCCTGACTTTATCAGGAATCTCATAAGGGAGTATAAGGAAGTATCAGAAAAATGAGCTTTTACACTGAAAATAAAGTCAGTTATAATTTAGCAGTCATGAAAAATCATGTACACTCCTAAAGGCGTAATCTCCCATTGCTCCGTACATTTTTTACGATTTTTTACCAAAAATCAGAAAGTGTAAATGTTACCTGAGCTGTTTGCACTGCGCTTGGGTAAATGCCAATATATTGGAAACCAATATTCATATTCAACTTTTGAGACACAATACACTTGAAATTTCTTGCTCCCAGCTTTAGGGAGTAAAAGCAGCCTTTTCCATTGTTTGCTGCTTTGGATTTACCCCTCTTTGTTGTTTTGGATGAGCTTCACTCTTTTTTTAACTCTCCTGGAAATCAAATTTAGTCACTAAATCATCTTCCTGCTTTCAAGTAATGCAAGAGCTGTCCCTCTAAGGACTTAAACCACACTCATATCAGTCACTGTATGACGTCAGGGCTCAGTGTCTGGGCTACTGTTGTTTAATATATTCACTGATGATCTGGAGGAGGGGATTCAGTGCACCCTCAGTAAATTTGCAGGCTACACCAAGTTGTTCTGGGCCCCTCACTACAAGAAAAACATTGATGGGCTGGATAGGGTCCAGAGAAGTGCAATGAAGCTGGTGAAGGATCTGGAGCACAAGTATGATGGGGAATGGCTGAGGGAACTGAGGGTGTTTAGCCTGGAGAAGAGAAGAGAGGACCTTATAGCTCTCTACAACTGCCTGAAAGGAGGTTGTAGTGAGGTGGAGGTTGGTCTCTTCTCCAAAGTAACAAGCAATAGCACAAGAGGTGACAGCCTGAAGCTGCACCAGGAGAGGTTTAGATGGGATATTAGGAAAAATTTCTTCAAAGAGAAAGTGATCAGGCATTGGAACAGGCTGCCAAGGGCAGTGGTGGAATCCCCATTCCTGGAAGTGTTCAAAAACCATGTAGATGAGGCCCTTAGTGACATGGTTTAGTGGTGGTCTTGAAAGTCCTGAGGTAAAGGCTGGACTTGGTGATCTTAAAGCTCTTTTCCAACCTAGCTGATTTTATGATTCCATTGTTTCTACAATTCTATGTACCCATTGACTTGAGCTGAGGATGGCAGTCTTGAGCTTGAAATATGAAAGGTGCAGAATTTTTCCAGGTTTTTCTCCCTGTTTGACCAATATCAGTAATTTTTCACTCTGTCTCTGATGAGTGGTATGATCTAAATGTCCAAAGAGCACACTGCAGCTCCATCTTTGATGCTGCAGTGAAGCTCTTATAAAGAGATACTGTAATATCAGCCTGTGAAGACACTGAAAAGGCTGTCATCCTTAGTGCTTTTAACATCCCCGCTCTGACACGAGATCCTGTACTAGTCTGCAAGCATCTGGCTGCTGGAGGAAAATGTGCAGACATCCTAAGAGATTAGATATGCCCATCTGAGCTTCAAAGAAATGGAAACTAAATGTGATTGAAACATGTCAAAGTCTTGAGCTTCTGTCATTTCTTAGAGGGCTTATCCCATACCCAGGCACTGTCATTTCATTAGGCTCCAGCCATGGGGAGACACCTTCCCCCCCCACCTGCTTTCCCCCACCACCCGATATGGCACTGCCAGCTTGGAGCCCTGGTGTCACCATCCAGGGTGCAAGGAGACGCTGGGCCATAGGAGAGAAAAGCTGGTGGGTGGCATGGATGGCCTGGGGGATGAAATAATGGCGTGGGACCTACCCAGCAAGTATGTGGTGGGAGGAGATGATCCTTGCTACTGCCTTGGCCCTGCTCCTACCACTGTTTGGGAAGGAAGTGAGTTTGTAGTTATGAGAGCATTCCCACCTTCTTGAATGGAAAATTTTACCTGAGAAAAAGTTGTAAAGTGAGTTCATGCCCAACCCACATGTACACCTCCATCACACTCCACTGGTTCCTTTTCTTCCTGTTTGCTCAAGCACAGGGCTCCTGATGACCACAAATATGTTCAGTAGGTTATTCCCCTGCCTTTCTGCCACTTAACCCTCATCTAATTTCACTTCTTTGTATTGTCATGCAGTCTTCCACTGCTTGTTTGATATTTTAACATCTTCGAGAGAAGCCATTGGCTCTCAGTGTTTTATAATACCTAAGTCATTTTTGCAACTGGCAAAAGTTGGGATAATCCAGCAGGAGAAAAGATGCTGTCTAATTCTTTTGTACAAACAGTGCAAAAAGAGATTTTCAAAGTTGTGTTTTCCCCTTTTTTCAATTATACAGTTCAGACTCCTACATTGAAAAAAAAAAAAAAAACAAAAAAAAAACAAAAAAACAAAAAAAACCCCAACCTTCCAAACTTGGGAGTAATCCTTTGGATCTTACTAATAGGTTATAAATATTCTGCTGTCACAAAGTTATCTGAAAAGATGAGTTTGGGGTTTTTTTAAATGAAGTTGAAAAAACAGGTGTTTTAGAAATGTGAGGGCATGGAATGTGGGAAAAAAAAGTAAGCCAAATTTATTGTTCTTTGAAGAGACTTTAAACATTATCATCTAAAGCTGGTTGCTGGTCTCTTTTCAGGAGTGAAGTCTCCTTAGCAAATGAGTGTTTAATAATCCCCAGGCACTCATTTTTGGAATCATTTCAGTCTTATATTAAATATGACTTTTTCAGATGTCTCTCTGATACAAGGTATGTGTGTCAGTGTTTGGACAGAGAATAATTGGATTCATATCTCTGTTATGTTTTCAAATTGCTAGGTCAGATTTGGGTCTCTGGCTTCAAATTCTTCAATTCTATTCCAAGTCAAAGGAATGTGACAGATCTAATACCTAGAATAAGTTATTAACTGCAATGATGCATAAACCAGTGCCACTTTTAGAAATAGTAGTCTATAGTGCTTCTGTTTTCTAAAGAAAAAAATAAAATATAATCTTATTTCTTTGTTTCTTGCAATTAATGTAAACATTTTTCTTGATTAATCCATGAAGAACTTGAGACCAATATACCCATAAATACAATCTTCTGTTACTTTTTTTATTGCAGTAATAATTTCTGCTGGGATTAGTTTTCCTTTCAAAATTTTAAAAGCACAAGGAATTTATACACGCACATGACACTGAAGTATCACTAGCTATAAATAAAAAGGGCCTGTTCCCACCACAAACTGTTTATGAAAGTCTAGTATAGAATTGCGGGCTGTGTGGAAAGAAATCAAGAAAGATTGGGCAACTAGGAAACTTTGCCAGCCTGTACATGGGCTCAGCTGAAACATAGAATGACCTGCTGAATTTGTAAGACTGAAAATTCTTGCTTCTCTTGCATACTAGTTAGTTATGGTGCGCTCCTCACTTTCCACTTCAGCATATTTTACTCCTGCTCTTTCAGGAACCCTGGTATGGCCCCTTAAGGTGGAAGCCGGGGATCCTACACACAATTTTGCCACAAGATCCTTGTGCTTGTGGCTTGAGAGGTACCTTTTTCTAACTCTCCTAACCGGCTTTTTTATGAGGATAGGTGCTTCTCTGTTTGGATAATGGTGATTACCTGGGGCTGAAAAAAAGGCAACCTACTATGCCTGTCAATAAATGTGGTTTGTTTTTAAGATATTTTCTTAAGGAATTTGTCTTTGTGTTAACAGTCTAAAGGATCACTAGGCTACTCTGAATATCTGAATCTGGAGGACGGACTATGGGAAAATGTAATAATTTTTTACTACAGAAGCCGATATAACTATTAAAAAAACCCCACAAAGCACCAGTCTGGCACACTAGCTCTGGAAATTTTTATACATGAAATGGAGGTGTATCTCTCCACAGTTTTTAACTTAAAATAAGCTAAAAAAAAAACAACCATACATTATATTCTGCATGCTGATATCCTCAGAAATAGGCTAGAGCACTGTGCATATAATTACTGACAGATATGTCTGTTCTCTTTGCAGCTATTTACATTAGTAACTTCAGAAACAAGACAATTTTTATTTTTTTAAACAAATTACATTTTTTCAACCAGGATGATATTATCTTCCTTTGTTATCAAAATGGTGGGACTGGTTTCCTAAGTTTCTCCTAAGAGACATGATGTAGAGTATGGACTTGGACTTGGGGCTCCTATACCCCAGAAGAAGAGCATAACTTCAGAATTATGTCTCTCATTTTCACTGCAAAATTTATCCTAGATCTAAAAAAAAAAAAAGTTTTTTTTAAAAAGTTTGCATTTCAGCATCTGCTTGCAGAAAAATCTTTTACTGAAACATTGCCTATTAACCTTAACTAGCATACAGAGTACATAGCATAGAGCAACTCTAGAAGAAAGTGACTTTAATGTTGTATACTTTCTACTGCAACTGTGGAATTTTGGCAAAACTGCCTACTTGGCTAGAGCCAGAAGGATTTATAGAGCTGTCATGAAAGCCTACGAGAACCAGACCAGTTTATCTATAAGAATACTTTTGCTTATTAAGTCGCATAATAATCACAGGACATGATGACAATGTATTGTCCTTTTAGGAGTGCTCTCATAACAGTCTTCATCCTTCCCATTCAAAAAGCATGTAAGTACTAAAGATTTTCCCCAAGATAGTCAGTACCAGCAGGTCTAACAACTCTTACCTACTACCCAGCTAAGCACTAGTGATGAGAGCAAATGACAGGGAGATAGTACTTTCTATTATTATGGTTGTGTTAATATCTTTCTAACCTTTTAATCTTGATTTTCAAGGTTTTTTTCAATTTTATACAAGATCATTTAATAGGTATATGACATCACCATGGCTAAGCGTTTGGGCTAAAGTGATAAATTATAGGAAAACTTGAAGCTGAGACTGCTGTGCTATCTTTAATTCATCATGTTGTGTCTAGTTACAGCCAGGACCCTGAAACAGTGGGGAACACGCTGTACCTATAAATCGTGAGCAGTCATGTGCACACTTATATCTTTGCTCCTGTTTTGCTATAAGGAACACTTTCTGCAGTTTTAAGGTACCCTTGGCATTTGTGATGCTTTATGAATAGTTTATTTTATACCAAATGATATATTGTGCTGTGACAGTGCAGAGACATTTTGTCTGTCACAAAAGTCATAGGGCACCGTTTCTTAGTTGTGTCAATAATGCCCTATCACTGACAGCCAGTATGAAAGCAGGAAATACATAGGATGGCGGAAACAACTGCAAAGCAGATTATAAGAACTTCTTTAATATTTTGCATAACTAAAACCTGTTGCTGCTATAGGGAGGCCATAAGTGGACTAGAGTCCTTAAGGAATGATAGAAATCCATCAGTGAACTGAGTTAGCTGTGAAGATCCACAAAATGCAGGAATGAGAATCATCAGCATGAAAGAAAAGGGAGCTCACAGTTCAGAAAATTGGTACTGGGATCCTCCAATTGCTGATTCGTGCTACATACAAAGCTACTGTGGTGAACTTGGTGATTTGAAAGTTGTTCTGCTCTTGGGGTTTGAGTTTTTTTAAATAGTGGGAAATAGTCAGTAGTTTGGGAAGTATGGCCAATTGAATTGAAGCAAACAAAGTAAGTACTAAGGTTCCAAATTTGGTGTTTTTTTGAAAGAAAGTAGCGAAAAACAAGTCATATCTTGGAAAAAATGTTGAAACGGGTTTTCATATCGTGGGTTTGTTTATGTATTGAAGGCAGTTTTCATGATGTCATCCAGATAGTTTAAATAAACTGTTTGCATATAAGGTTAACAAGTTGCAGTGGTAGCAGGGCCTATGTGGGATTATATTAGAATTAACTTGATCAATTACTTTTAGTTACAGAGGTCTCCAGATGAGACAGAAGCCAGCATATGCAGTTTGGCAGATGAAGAATCAGTGCAGTCAACACATGCCGTGAAGGTAATGAACATTCTTTCAAACTTCATTTTTCATCCTGAGCAGGGAAGACAACTAAGCCAAGACACTGCTGCTTAGAGCAGCCAAAATGATAACCATGAATAATCATAATAGAAAGCCCATGGCTTAAATGCAGTTGAGAAGGATAAAATAAACATTTTGCCATTAAAACTATGTTGTTAAACCTGGAATTTTCATTACTATTTGCTCTGGTGCACATGGAGGTTCCCCAACCTTGAAATGCGACTTCTGAATTACAAGATTGCTGAGCATTTCTTTTGATAAACTGCTTGCAAGAAGCTGGGCTACACAACATTTAGTCAAATCAGGGGAAATCTCTATGACAATGCATTTTATTTTCACAGCTGAACTAAAACTCAGGAGGACTGATTCTCCAGGCCAACTCTCGTTGAAGACAGTGGGAGGCACACATGTGAAAGGATGCAATGTTCTCCATGCCGTTCAGCACTCATACTCTCATATACACAGAACTCCTGATGATTTACGCAGAGTTTATAGCTATAAAATAAGATCACAGATTTGCAAACTGCCTGCAGTCCAAATCTGGAATCTGTTCCATGCTAAGGAGTGAAGTTTGTCATTGATTTGAAATTTGTCAGAATTCAAGCATAACTAAAATGACACATTAGTTTAAATTGAAAATCGTGACAACAAATGCAAAAATGTTATCTGTCATGCGTTGCACTATACATATACGCTACTTTTTATCAACTTCATTTCCTTTCTTTTCCTGGCTCTCACTCTCTATGAGCAAGTTTAATATACTTACATCATTCACAGGTCCACGAATACCAAAGAATTTGATTTTTTTTAACAAATATAATAATGTTGCTCTTCTAAAGAAGGCTGATATATACTCAAAGTGTAGATTTAGAATGTTATATTTTACTTATATGGCAATGTGCTATTAATCTTCCTTTAATTGTAGGTGTACAGTTTCATATTAAATTGAAATTGTCAGGTGGCATGTAGTGTTAAAAATGTGATAGCTCAGGATTCATGTTTTATATTATGCAAGATTAAGCAGAAGCTTAAAAATCTGTCTTCATTATAAATCTGGTGTATTCATTGGAAAAGAGAAACAGTCTGACTACTTAAATACATCTTTTTTAAATTACTTCATTTAAAAGTAAGATGTTGAAGAAATGAAGCACATTAGTTCTGCTCAAAATCTTGTAAATCAGAATTGCTTGTACCTTCAATTACTTCTTTCCAAAAAATATGTGACAGCAGTGTTTGCAACCAGTAATTTTTTATTTAAAGGTGTTTAAATAACCTTATATTTTACTGAAATATCACAGGTAGTTGAATTCACTGCAAGCTATCATGCTCTAATTTTTAAATTCTGTGATTTACAGTCTTGCACAAAAGCAAATTTCAATCAACCAATTTCTGGTGGCCAGATGTCTTATTTCTCTCAGTGCAGCCCTCTCATCCATCCTTAGGTTTTACCAAGGGATTCACTTCACATTCATACCTTGGCATTTCTCAGCCATTGCTTTTTGTTACCTTTGAACAAAGACTCTGGGCAGAAATCCTGCAGTTCACCTGGCACGTCAATTGTTGTCATGTAGGTTTTAATCTGCACTGAAAGAGTAAAGATGGCCTTATCAGAGACTGTATTATCCCTATCTTCCTCCTTCATATCTCCCACTGTTTTTTCAATAGCTCAAATAAATGCTCTTTCAGCTTCTTCCATTTGCAGCACCTAGAAAATACAGCAAGCTGTACATAGAACAAGCATTCCCAGCAGCGGGTGGCCATCAGGTATACAGCAAATCAGGCCATTAGAATTTGCAGTTTGCAGGGAGAGCAGGAGGCTTGGCGTGTGTAATCAACACCCACGGTTCATTAAATGCCTTTAAGCTGTCATAGAAGAGGTTGCCTGTCAAGTAGTAGCAACCCATTACAGTCAATTTTGATAACATTATTTCCCTATCAAAAATTTGGCTATCGCAGATAAAATGAAATGTTGACAGTAGGAGGTTTAAAGTGTTTTCAGCATTTAAGTACTGGATGATACCACTCACAAGAGACATTTGCTTTCACCATAGGTTTTACTAGACAAGAAGCTCTACCTTCACCCTGCATCTGCAGCATTATTGGCTGTCAGGACATTCTCCTTTAGGCTGTTGTGTTTGCTCTGTCTCATCTGGATATGTAAGAATGCACATCTGAAGAAACGTTTATTGACTTCTGTGAGGTTTAGAGTTTATATGTCTAGGAAAACTCAAGAAAACTAATTCAAATTTACTGAAGGTGTGAATTCAAATTTGTGATTACTTTAACTGCATTATGTGTACATTCTCATTCAAAACTGAAGTGGCCCTAATTTGATTTAACTACATTTACTTCCAAAGTAAGTTAACACATTCTAAATGAGAGTTAGCTACACAGAAATTTAATGTGGTTTGGCCAATCCATTTTGGAAGTTAATTCAGATTGATTTTTCTGCATGTTCTGGACAAAACCATCAGCTCTTAAATCAGCTCTCAAATGGAATGTGAAATCCTATTTCATTTAGGTGTGTAGTGTAAAATGTTACTCACTGGCTCCTCTAAGGATTATTCTCCATGTCTGCAGCCTACGCATTATCCCTAGAGATATTTTTTAAGAATCAAAATATTACTTTTGTCATCTGAATAGTTTCTACATTACAATTCCTTTGCAATAGAGGATTTCTACCAGAATGTCACTCAACCTCTCCAGACATTTGATCAGTTGTTAGTGAGTGTTCTTTTATTATATGTTTTCAAATCAGGATTTTAGAGCTGTTGTAAGTCTTCAGAGGGAAGACAAATGAACAAATTATTATTATGTCATTAACTAGCACAGAACAGAGCTAAGGGCTGTAAAGAGTATGTATGCATGGATGTAAAAGGTGGCATACCAGGCTAACTTACTGAAGTTATTTTAAAATTAATACAGCATACCTGCATACAAATACAAGCTCTCCATAAATTAAAAAATAATGGTTATATAGTCCAAAAATATGGACTATAACGTGCAGCACAAAGATCCACGTTAACTGCTGAACCACTGTCACAATGTCATACACTTATTTGCTGGCTCTTGTAACAGCAGAATGATATGTAGCAAGGAAGATGATTGAAGATGATTCTTGATAACAACCAGCCCCATCAATATAGAGGTAGTTCATGGTCTTTTCTTAGAGCATGGCACCACATAGTCTATTTTACCTAGTTAGCAAATTCAGAGCAGAAGAGGAACTGTTATTTTTCATAAATCTAAAGCATGCTTTATTCTTCAGAGGGAACCATTAGTATACCATTAGTTCACCATTAGCTCAAATAACCCCATTTGTTGATTGCTTGATTGATAGATGGACAGAAAAACAATATGTATGATTTGTATAACCTGTAAAGATAAGCTAGATGAAGACTTATGAAGTGCCTCAATGAGTTAGTGTAACAGATTTTACTGGCAGTCAATAAAGATTTGTGCTCCTAAACTTCTTGGTGATTTTGATGAGAGAGTAAAGATATGCCTGCCTTGGAAAGTGAAGTTGTACCACATCCTAGTGTACTGCTGCTAATTAAATTAAGACTTCCTGGACAGTTTGTTTTCTGACAGCACAAAGGCAGCGCTGTTACAGTGACTGCTATTGTTATCAGTGCTTGCTCAGTAAAGTTGGTGTGGATAAACTAGCACATGTTACTTCACATCTTCATTTTGTTGTATAGGTGAACCTGAAGAGCACAAAGTCTCTGAAAAATAGATTACTATATAAATGAGGTAAAAAAAAAGAAATAAAAAACTAGGGGGCTGCGAAAATAGAGGTGGAATTACACTTTAGGATTTTTTAAGTCTGTAGTTTGAAATGTGAGATAGATTATTCTGCCGGTGTTTAACTCTTATGAATACTTGATTTCACTTGCAACTGGAATAATTTAAATGCCTAGATTCAGTTTACAGGTATAAATTCATTTATGCTTAATACTTTTGCAATTTTAACATCTGGTCTTAATATCATGTCTTTTCTTTCAGATCAGTTGGTACTTCATAGAAACATAGAATCATAGAATGGTTACGGTTGAGAAGGACCTTAAGATCATCTAGTTCCAACCCCCCTGACATGGACAGGGACACCTCGCAGTACACCATGTTGCCCAAGGGTCTGTCCAACCTGGCCTTGAACACTGACAGGGATGGAGCATTCACAACTGCCTTGGGCAGCCCCTTCCAGTGCCTCACCACCCTTACAGTAAAGCACTTCTTACTTATATCCAATCTAAACTTCCCCTGTTTAAGTTTGAACTCATTACGCCTTTTCCTATCTCTACAGTCCCTAATAAAGAGTCCCTTCCCAGCATCCTTACAAGCCCCCTTCAGATACTGGAAGGCTGCTATGAGGTCTCCTAGCAGCCTTCTCTTCTCCAGGCTGAGCAGCTCCTCCTTTCTCAGCCTGTCTTCATACGGGAGGTGCTACAGGCCCCCGATCATCCTCGTGGCCCTCCTCTGGACTTGTTTCAACAGTTCCATGTACTTCTTATGTTGAGGACACCAGAACTGAACACAATACTCCAAGTGAGGTCTCAGGAGAGCAGAGGGGTAGGATCACCTCCTTCGACCTGCTGGTCACTTTCTTTTTGATGCAGCCCAGGATATGGTTGGTTTCCTGGGCTGCAAGCGCACACTGAAGCCAGCTCATGTTCAGTTTCTCATCAACCAACACCCCCAAGTCCTTCTCCACAGGGCTGCTCTGAATCTCTTCTCTGCCTGACCTGTAGCTGTGCCTGGGATTGCCTCAACCCAGGTGTAGAACCTTGCGCTTGGCATGGTTAAACTTCATGAGGCTGGCATCAGCCCACCTCACAAGCATGTGAAGGTCCCTCTGGATGGCATTCTTTCCCTCCAGCTTATCAACCACAAAGCTTGGTGTTATCGGCAAGCTTGCTGAGGGCGCACTCAGTCTCACTGTCCATGTCACCGACAAACATGTTGAACAAGACCGGTCCCAACACTGATCCCTGAGGGACACCACTCGATACCGGTCTCCAATTGGACATTGAGCCACTGACCACAACTCTTTGCGGCCATTCAGCCAATTCTTTATCCACCGCCTGATCCAACCATCAAATTTATTTCTCTCCAGTTTAGAGACAAGGATGTAATGTGGGAGTTCATTCAAAGATCTAAGGTACTAAATCTTCCAAAATCAAATATAAAATGCCTACTAAAGTGCCATGTGTTTAGATCTAAAGATTTAAATCTAAAACCTATCTTCCAGCACAGACCTGCCCAGAAGCCATGCAAAAAATTAAGCTCTCAGTGTGTGCTGCATTCAGAAGCCAAAGCCAGTTATTGTGATTTCAGCACTTCATTTCCGTACTTATTTGTGTCTATTTATGGAAGGGATGTTCAATATTTAACGAACTTCCTACAACCGCTTCCTAAGTCTTATGGGAACAGGAAAAATTAAATTATCTAAGAAAAAAAATGTACAGATGATAAAGCTGTTATTCACGCTCATGTCCTATTTTGCGCGCTATCCCAAATACCTCATAGTATATATGCCTTGTCCAGAATTCATTCTTATGTTGACATGATGATGATAATTTGATGTGCAATAAAACACACTGAACAAATACAAGCTTTAATTAACTATGGAGTAAATTGATTCAATTTTCTATTTGGTAAAAGCTATTTAATATTCCTCCGTTAATATACAAATACTTTTCTGGGACTGCTGAAGCAAAATAGTAGTAAGTAGGGTACATTCACTGAAACGTCTAAACAGCACTACCAATTCCATGGTGTAGAAGGTTTATTTAAAGTACTGTTAGTTACTTGATCTGCTAAGGGTATGGCTGTGCGAGCAGTCAGCATGGTCTAGTACAAACATATTTGCAAGGTTTGTATCTAACATATACTGCATGGGTGCAAGCTGTTGTTAAACTGCAATAAAGCTGCAAAAAATAAAAGAAGATAAAATTGGAGTTCCATTTGTGAAACCAAGCCTGCAGTTCTGACTGTGAGAGTGCAAAAAGGCCAGGGCTGGAAGACCTCTGGCATGCTGCAGTCCCTTGCACAGCTCAGTGGTGGTGAAAAGGGCTCCCTGAGCTCACCCTGGACAGTGTCTTAGTGCTTAGAACCTGCTTTAGTGCAAGGGTGTCAGTCTAAACCACTGTCAAATACAGTGATTTATCAGAGCAGCATATATCATGCAACTGAGCTCAAGTTTATGTTGCAGCTGCACAGCTAGTGATGTCCCTGAGGAACAGGAATGAATAGCATCTCTACTGTGGTGGTGGCATGGAGTGGAATTGTCTTATGTGACATGTGAAGTCTAACTACAGAGTAAGTCAAGCAGCGACGACAAAATTAAGAATGAAGAAACCATTCACATTAGGATCAGTGAAAAAAATTATAAATACAGAACAGTGAACTTCTAAATTTTGCTGCTTGACCTGTTATAAGAAAGAAAATGAAGATGTAATAATTCTCCCTATCTCTGACATCAGTGAGTAAAATTTAGGCCTAATTATCTGTCTTCTTCTAAGGAAATTAATCAGTGGGATAAAGCTTGCTTACATCCTGTCATATTGCAAGTAATCCCTTGATACATTTGTGGCATCTTTAACACTTAATAATTTCCTGCTTGAGTGAGCTTTGTAAATTTTCAATCATAAATGGATTTGGCAGAAATTCCATGAAATAAGCAATTCTTTCAAAGTCACTGTTCCCTTAGTCATCTGGGAGGCATGCATATACGTTCCATCACCAAAAAGTGCTCCTTAACAGCAGCTGTCGGTCCTCTGTCTTGCAGCTCACTGGCTCCTTGCCCCATGTAAAGTCTGGCCCTTCATGGCAGGCTCTCATCACATTTCTCTGCTGCAGCTGCTCTCAGCTCCTCACCCACTGACATAAAAGGATTGGGGATCTTTCCTTTTAAACTTTAAAAGCACATTTTTTTTTGTAGCTCCTAGGAAGTAACTTGTGATGTGTCTGCTTGCTCCTCAGCATGCTCTTTCCTGCTGACCCTTCTTTCTCTGTAATGTGTCTACATCCCAATTTCTTCTCCAGTATAGACAAATTTTCAAAAAGGATCAAGAGGGTATTTCTAGATTGCTTTACAACACCCAGCCTCCCAAAGAACCTCTTGCTAAAGGTTCTCTCTCCAGGCAGATACCTTACTCTGTGACAGAGGGTTTCATTCCTGTACTAAACAACAAAAATGCAAGAAGAGCATTGTAAGTTCTTCTCCTTCAGAAGAAATCACAGCATCTGTGAAAGTTGCTTGCTTGATTTCAAGCTCATTTTTCAAATCCCAAAGTTGGCAGCAGATTAGTTTTGGTTATCCTTTTACTATTTAAAAGGATGAAAGGAGTCATTACTACATGTAGCGCAGCAGTCCCTCTGATAGCAGGTTCTGTAACAACTAGGTACCTTCTGAGTCACAGCAAATCTTCCACAAAGGCAGAAGGTATCTTGTAGTACCTTGGGTGCTCAGTCATAAGTAACAAGTCACAACTGTTTTGGCACTGGATGAGTACATACTGCACAGAAAGACATCCATTGTCCTTATTTACAATTTAAGACAAGAAACAACAGGTAGTTTAGACAAATGAGAAAGGCTAACAAAACAGTACAATAAACCTGGTAGACATGAAACACAGGAACAGAAATAAATAGAATATCAAAAAACTGGTCTTCTACAGATCTTTGTGACATAAAAGAACCCCTGGATAGTGTCAAGCAGCAGGTGTTGCAGTACACATCTGCCGGCTAAAAAAAAGGCAAAGGGTCAGCTCTGAGAGCAGACTCCATTAGTCTGAGACTTCATTTAAAGTACTGTAGCTGCAGTATTCAGCTTCCCTCTCTTAGGAAGCCAGAGTTGCTCTCTACATCCCTTCAGTCCTTCACACACAGACATAAAATCTTACACACTGAGAATCAAAACTTCCCAGCATTGATTTTTAGTATGATTCAAAACTTACTCAATGTATCTATCCAAACAAGCACCTTTAGGAAATCAGAATTAAATAACAGTCACTAACAGTTGTGTTTCACATATAGACAGATTTTTTATATATATATGATAGCTCTACTGATCAAAATAAACTTTTATCTGAGCACTGAAAGAGGCTACTGGAGTTTTAAAGGAATTCCTTTGCCAAATGTAAATTTTCTGACTTCCTAGGTTTCAGTGTTAAAGCTCATAAGAAAAACACTCAAGTGTTTTCCCTACAGTAGCAGCAGAAATATAATTTCATTTTATTCTTCTTAAAAATGCATATATTTATTTTGTTCAAGTTTCCAAGATAAAATGACTATTCATAAAAGAACAGCGTATTTCAGCCTACAAGACAAGAATGTGTTATTGTTACAGGGAAAAGTACTCCTCCATTTAAAGGCTTCTAAGAAGTTTATTTGCCTTAGAAGAATTCCTGCTTCAAGACATTTGCAGTCAGGGGAATACATATTTGCACCTGTTACATACAGCACAGGCCTGGAAGGTAACCTATGTCATTTCAAGGTCTAGATAGCCAGGTCTAAATCCTTGTCTGTGGCTGAAGAACATACCCACAGGTTCAAAGGAGCAGTGGTCTCATTAAGGTGGCCTCTACACTTTCATGGTTTGGACCAGGCACCTAACAGTCTTGTCTCCTTGTATTTTTTGCAGGCGGATTAGCTCTTAGAAGACCTTAGGGATGAAGACAGTATCCAACAGTTGTGGGCACAAACAGTGGCCATCCTTGTGTGCCAGCAGCCAGCCAGAGCCTGACACCAGAGTTTCTCTGGTGCTGTGCTGCCAGATGATGCATATATCAGGGCACCCCACTCGTGACAGACAAATCTACCTTTAGGAAACCATTTGCACTGGGCCTGAAGCAATAAAGACATCTTCTCTAAAGAAGAAATGGGGCTTTTTGTCTCAAATCCTGTTTATGTTCTGGGACAGAATTATGTAGCAAGTGTCAGAAGGTGTATAGTTACACGGGAAACTGACAGCCTCAAAGAAAGCCCTTTCTGGCTCAATCTTGATCACTTAGGCAGTAAGACCTTTTGGATGGAGCCAGACCATACAGTATTTGTGGAGGACTTAACCCAGTGGGCTCCAAGTTGATGACATGGACCCATATATGCTGTCACATTTCAAAATACTAAGAAGCTATTTGGGTATATTATTATTATTCAGTGGATGTGAGGAAGTGCAAATAGTGTTTTTTAAAAGCCTCAAAAAAAATTTAATCTAGCTCCATAGTGTTGCTGTGTAATGAACAGTCACTTTCCAGCTAGTAGGAAGTCTAATTACAGCTCACTTGCAAGCAGACAAATTAATTGATCTGCAGACTCAGTTTACAGCACAGACACACACATGCACATTGAAATTCATGATGAATGGTGATGAATCTATGATTCTCTTCTATATTCCTTTCTGAAAGAATGGGATTTGGTATCTGTTCAAAGCACAAAAGAGAGGATAAATAAGCATCATTCATTTCTTACAAGAGAAGTTCAGTAAAAAGAAGCAAACAAAATCTGTATTCAGTTTATGCTACCCATAAAAGAAGCAAATTCAAATGCTGAGCTTTTGAGAAAAAGCAATGAGAAAAAAAAACCTTAAGTATTTAAGAAAAAAAAAAAAAAAAAGGAGAACAAAACAAAACCCAACCCACAAACAAAAATCAAACCAATAAACCAAAACAAAAAAATTAGAGAGGGGAAGAAGTTAAAAATAGATGAAGGACACTTTACTATATCCTCCACAAACAGACTAGACAAAACACCTGGTTAGCTCCTAAAACCACCTTTCTCTGGTCTGGAGAGGGAAGTTCTGTTGATACCAGAATGACTTTTGTGGGTATGGGGGTGGCGATCTCTCTGCCCAGCCACTTCACCCCAGTGAGATGCATTCCAGAGGCAGCTGCCTAACACCAGGCTTACTCCTCACTTGGTAGCAGTTAGTGCATTCAGATTGAAGTATTTTGACAGGTAGGAGGATACCATGGCAAAAAGCCATAGTACCACTGCTGAAGAGAGAGGGGAGAAGCTTTGCCAAAACATACTCCCTCATAGCTGGCTGCTTACTGTAATCACACATCATTTATTGAATATGAAAGACAGTCTGATACAGGAAGGGTGCAATGACCTTGCAATTTATTTCACTTTTCTTTGTCACAGACAAGACACAGCTGGATCAGATTGAGGTTCTTATCTGCTCTCTGACCAATATATATTTTTTCCCCTGCCTAACATTAGTTTTCTTTACACAGACCAATTAGGAGACATTCCTCTTCAGAAGTTAGCGGCTCAGACACCTTGCAGGTGGTTACACCGACCTGGCTCAACTACTCGCTGACAAATATGTCCAGAGCACTGTTCAGTGTCTCAGTGGTCTCCAGATACTGTAAAGGCACTGCCTTGCTGACCTGGCCTGTGCTTGACTAGAATGGAAGGGGAGACCACCAGGACTTGTCCCACAGCCATTGCAAATAGCACTTGCTGTACAGCGCATTCTGAGAGTTAGCAGCTCGGACTGCCAGAAAAACAGTGCTGAGTTTTTTTCAGATACCATTTTGGGAACATCTTAGGGTGTCATTCTGAGTTTCCCACTCCTGGATGTACAACCCTTATTAAATATGTCTGTGCAATTCCAGGTATCAGATGGTTTTCTTGAATTTTAACAGGTTAATTTCTGCTGTGGCAAACAACATTACCACATATATTTCTACAGAGTAAGATAGAATATGCATAAAAATACTAATCTTGTTAGGAAGCTCCATGTTTTAGATGCTACCCACTCCTTGAGCTCTCCTCTTATCTGCAGGTACTTTTGTTTAAATAATTAATTTTGTTGACATTATTAGGCTTGAAGGCTTGGATTACTTACAAAATTAAAAAAAAAATGCATTCACCTCCTTTCAGTGCATCCAAATTCCCTTTCAGTCTTTTCATATCATACAAGCAGTGCCACACTCCCTGGAAACTTGACTGATTTCATTAAACTGTAGTGAACCAGGATACATATACATTTGACACATAAGCAGATAACAGGATGCGGGCAACGTTTGGCAAGTGACCATATAGTGACATGATAAATCTGCTGCTCTCATGCCAGATGCCATAAACAACCATGTATGTGCAGCCTGTTTATAATCCTCAGGGCAGGTTACATAGATAGGACAGTTCAGGCATCTATTCTCATGAAATACATTTGCTGTAGCTAGCAAGCATAAATTTATTTTCTTAATGGGCTTACTTGCAGAAAGTCACTAACTCTTAATGTGCACAGCAGCTTAGGCTCAGAAAGGACTGTACATGCATTCATTCAGCAGGCCTTGCGGTAGTCCTATGGCAAATACCATTTTGTTCCAGCCATATTGCAATCTTTTTGCTTTATTTCAGCTAATTAATATTCAGACAGAATTTATTAATCTCCCAGGAAAGCAACACATTATTTCATTTTGCCTGAACAGATCTTCTCCATTTGTTAATGTACTTTTTTCTCCCTGTGTTTTACAGGACATTAATATGGTTTGCATGTGCTTGCCTATCTGTTGATCTGAGATCACAAAATTTCCTAGTGCAAAATTCAGCCTAATTCTTTTTCCTCATAAATGAAATGAAAGCAAAATACACAGCTCTGTAGTGCTTTCACACATCAAAGAGTAAGTGAAGGACCTAGGATTGTCCCTGACAAAAAAAAAGCTTACAGAGTGTAAGAGTCAAGGATAAAGTCACTTAAGGCAAAGGCAAATAAGGTAAGAAACAAGTTTTGTGTGCCCCCAGTTTTCATAACCTTTACTCCTAGGCACTTGGGATGTTGTTAAACAGTAACAAGAAGCAGCAGATTATTTCACCTTACAATGCTCTTGCAAGAATGAAAGGAGTCCAGCTTCAATATCAATGAAGTCATCCTGGCACTTCTGAATTCCCTAAGGAGCTGGGATCATAGCAGTTTAAGAAAGGGCTCTCCCAGATATCACATGGTGGATGCGGTGCAACAGCTCAGCACAGCTCATAAGTCCCTCCTGAGTCCCTTCTGTGTCTCATAACACTTAAAACTATACAAAAAGATGTCATGCCCGAAGGTTGTAAAAATAAACCCAAACTCATGTGAGAATGCGGCTGTGGAAAATCAGCTCATGAAAGCCAAATCTGACATTATTTTTGGATTTCATAGAATTTATTTTTTGCACAATCATAACCCCAACTGTTGCTCCGGGAATTACAATGTAATGTTTTTCTACATAGCCTTTAGGCCACGAATTAATGAATTCCTGGAGATTGTTACTATTTGTATAACATAAAAAACACCAAGTTCATCTGCTTTCCCATGGTGTCCTACGACAGGGTGATGGAGCTGTTGTCCTAGCTGAACTTCAGTTCTAATGTCAATAAACTAAACCCCAATTCACAGGCACAGCGGGTGTAAATGTCTTGAGTACAATCCATGTCAACTCCATGCTTCTTAGAGAAAAACTCGCTGGAATTTTCTTTCTAGCTGCTCTCTGATGAAGTAGCTCAACACTTTCATCACTGGAGCCTTAGACTCATTTCTGTTTTATCACGTACATTAATAGACCTTTGGGATGGATGTTGTGAAGACAGTACAAGACTGTGAGAATTCTTTTCTACCACCAAAGCTGGCTAACAGCTCGGAAACAGACCCACCTCCTAGGAATGATGGGAGGCCCTACCTATAAAAAGAATTCCCATGAATTTTCTAAATCAGGCAAATACAAAACATTTTAGGGTTATATTTTTTAAATTTTTCTTCTTCAAGGACCTACATGCTTTCCTTCTCCTAACTGCTGTAGTTCTCTGGTACTGCAGCTCAGTTTTCTTGCCTATAGAAAAGAAAGGCACCTTGCATAAGCCCCAGTATTTTGGGGGGATTGTTCAGGATCCTCACTGAAATGGATGGGTGTCACTCTGCCAACTGCTCAGAGCAGATCAACATACGTCTTCTATTTCTACAAGCAATGTCACGTTACAAGTTACTATATGGGCACTAAGCTCTCTCTTGTTCCCTGTTTTCAGGGCACATGAATCTTTTCTATTAGATGCCCAGAAATATAACATGCTTCAAAATTATTTTAATTCTTTTTCTTACAAAGAGAGCATAAAATTAAACATAAAGGTCCAAGCCTAATGAGTTATGTTATAAATAACCCAGTGCTTGGCATTTCTTCCATGTGCATAAACTATTTTTTTCTTTTCCATTTTAAATCACAATTTATAAACTGGAGTTTCACAACCCAGCTGCTAGCCTTGGGGATCTGTCAGAACAGCACTGGAAAGAATAGGTCATCTGGAGCAGAGGCTGTCATCGATTCTTCCAGCTAGTCCCTAACCTGACAATGGCACTAACTGCAGAAGAATGCAGATGTAGCAACAGTTACTGTAAGAGAATGAGAGAAAAAAAAATCATAAATGAGGTTGGAAATTGATTCTAAAAATCTCTGGAGAATTTACATCATCAAAACCCAACTTTATCCTATCTGGACAGTTTCAGTTACACATTGGTAGCCTGGAGTTTAGAAAAATGGGATTTGGTTCTCCAGGAAATTTTAAATAATTTCAAAAATTATTCTGCTTCACAGAGTTATTCTCTGCCTTCAGGTTTACATTGGAAGTGTGAATACCTTCCAGGAAGCAGGCAGGATCACCATATTGTCCCAGGTTCTGTTTAGGCATGCAGCATTTTTCCCTCTATCTTGAAATTTTCATATCAGTTTGTTCTAAAACTTAGAATTAAAACCAAAAGATTATACATTCCAAAACTGAATATGTACGTATTGTCAGATAGAAGACAAATGAGCATAAGGCAGTGGGATGAACCAAAAATTTCTTGAGGTCCATTCCAACTCCATCTCCTACAATCCCATGATAAGGCAAAATGCTATCACAGACAGATACATAACTGACAAAAATAACCAATCAGGTTGAACAAATGTGAGAGACAACATCATTTTTTAAAGAATTCTTAAGAAAATACTGCATACAGGATTTATATTGTGACAGAATGATCGAGGTGATTTTGGTTTATGTTTCAGGATTACAATCTTGCTTTATATAATTGGAACACTTGTTTGTGTTGGATGCTTCCCTTTTAAAAAATCCCTTGTGGCTTCTTTTTCAGATATAAATAAAGTTGAAAAAAAATATGTGAAGTATGGATGAAGGAGGAAAAACAACAGATCCAGACTCTAAGGTACCATTCAGTGGCAGCAGATGCCAAACATAACAAGTATGCTTTACAACAAGCTTTACACACTCACTACCTTTTCCAACAAAACCCTGAGGAAAGAAAAAAAAAAAAAAAATTAATTCTGCACCTCTTGATAAGCGCTTTTCAACAATCCATGAAACATTCTCATCTTCCATGCAGTGAGAGAATTCAGTGCTTACTCATGCATTTATGGCTGCGCTCTAAAACTGGCAAAAGGATCAGTCTGCAAAAGCTGCGTAGGTCCAAGGGAAGCAGATGTCATACTGCAGCCTAGCAGAAAGGAAATGGCCCAGTCTGCTCCCTATTTTCAGATCACATATGCATAGATCACTCTTGAAAGACACTGTTCAGACCACTGTGTAGTGTCTCATGAAACAGTTGATCTACACGTATCAGAAAGTTTTCTTATATTCTGCCCAAAACTTTCCCATATGCAAATATGCCTTTACTTCTTGCCAGGGTATGAGGGAAATGCAGAATGGTTCACCATTGCGTTTCTTTACACCATCCATCACAACTTCTCATATATTAGATAAGCATCGTGTACCTCATTGTTTTCTCAGCTTTTCCTCTCAGATCATGTTATTTAACCTCTACTCTTTCTTGCTGCTGTCTCCTGAAGTCCTTTTAGTTTGTCTTTCTTACTGCGCTCTGAGGACACAATATTCTTGACTTTAGGCCTGAGCATGGAGTTGAGAAAAAAAAACCAAAACCCACAATCTGCCCCTCCTGCCTTTTATAAAATGTTCTTGTAATATTCCCAGTGTGAAAATTGCCTCTTTTGCAGGTGATGCCTTCATGATCAGCTTTTGATCGCCCCTCAACTTCCTGATGCAGTTTTGTTTCCTCACCATTTAGTCCTTGTTTTGTATTTGTGCATTTCATATTTGCTTTCTGTGTTACTTTATTTTTAAAAAATTCTAGCAGAAAATTTTGAAGTTCTTCAATTTCAGAATTTAATCCTCTCACTTATCTACAAAATTTATTAAGACTGAATCTGTTTTCATCAACAAAATCACAATTGAAGGACTGACCCAGAGTAGATTATCACTTTACAATGTCTTTGTATTTTGGCAGTGAAGCGTTGACTATTTGGTTTTGATATGGCTTGCTGACTCCCTGTTGTGGTTAGTGGATGAAAAAACAACTTGCTGCCACTTTGCATCAGTTTCAGATAGCTCCTCTGGGAAGCAGATATATCTTTGAAAATGCATATTACAGTAATTACCCAAACCAACCAAGTGAAATGTTTTTTCTGAAGACAGCAAACTACTTAGGGATGCCAGTTGGTGATGTGTGATGGCTTTGATTCAACAGATTATTATTTTTTAATATTGCAAGCCATTTCTTACTTCTTTGTTTATTCATATGCTCCTCACCTTGGATGGACAATGTCTGAAGCATTTCTTACCTGGCCAACGGGTGCACAGGTTTTATGATGCTTTTCTGGAGCACCTGTCTGTGACTTCTGTGACTGAATTTGTTATCCACTCTGTAAGGAAGCAGGAAGACAGGTTACAGTCACACTACGTTCACAGTAAGTTTTGATGAGCATAGTTCTATACCAGAGTAGCTACTCACCCTAGAGAAATGGCAGCGATGGAACAGCCGAGGTTTGAAGTTAGCCACCAGAGGGAGACTACCTAGCTCCAAATGTAACCAAAATGCTCCCACAGAAAAGAGGTATTTCAGAACGCACATTTTTAAAAGAAAGCCTAGGAATACAGGACATAAGTGTCAACCTTGAAGTATAAGTATCAATTATGTTTCAAGTGTAGTTTAAACAGCTGTGTTAGAAAAGAAAGTTTCGCATTGTACTGAGTTCATAAAGTAACATGCTGATTATGCCAATTTGACATAAATGTCTGGGGAAAACGAAATCAAATGCATTGTTTTTCCTTGAGGAAGAAAAGGTACAAAATCCTTTGACTGAGACCAGTGAATTCTTCTAGAAGTAACAGGCTCATCTAAAATAATAAGTTCCGTGTCAGCATTCTGACTTAGCAAAGAGAAATATATTCTTGGAAATAGCTTAGAACTGTTATAAGAAAACAAAAAGCTCACTAATCCAAAATAGCATTTGTTTCTCCCTTTTTTTACTTCTGGTTAAATAACAGTATGGGAATTTCCTAACACTGATGGTTTATGTTCATGATTTTTTGAGAGAAGCAGCTTCAAAATAACATTTGCTCTCTAAACCAGAAAACCCACAACGCATTCCCATCATACTGAAGTCATAATTAGAAATCCACTAACATTTTCCATTTTATTTCACTTGGATATTCTAATGCTTGGATCTAATAAGCAGTACAATATTAGCATTTAAGTTCATCATCCATCAGAACCTCAGAAAGGACTTTAATTTCCTCTATGTTTTAAAAGGCTTAAGTAAACTTGTATAAGCCCTTATCCCATGCAATACTCAAATGGGTTAAAAGCAAATGGCCATATCTTTATGTACCTCCCTATGTTCGTATTGCCAGCTTTCAAGGTATCTCCTGAGTGCTGCAGCTGTACCATGAGTAAGCCACAAATACAGGGGAAAGGATACACAGCGCCTCAAGATACGCTATCCTCCAGATAAAGACATTGTAAAGAGCTTTGTCCTACGTAATTTTAAGCATGGTATTATACTGTCTGTAATGTAAGCAAGTATCCCTCTTCACAGGTTCCTGCTGCCTAAACAGCTTCACAAAAGCACCGGTGCCAGTGTTGCACTCTCATTCCTCCCCATCTTTCCGGTCTTCACCAGTTCTTTTGATAAGATTGCCTCTGGGGAAAGCCCTGATACATAAGCAGCCTGCTCAACAAAAAGGATGTGCCAGCATAATTTTTTCAACCCTTCCTAGATGAATACGTACATAGAAGTTAACCTGGCATATGGATTGTCTGCTGATGGTAAATGCTGGAGCACATACCAGGAGCACAAAATGATTAAGCAGTACCTACTAGAGATATACTGTTAATGTGCTGTCAGGAACAACAGTGATGGTCACACACTCCCCCAAAGTCTGTTTCTGGACCACTCACCTGTAGGGACTAGGACCCTCTCCTCTGGGGACAGATTGTATTGTGTCACTGCATGGGCTGTGCTCCATCTTTTCCTGCTGTATGTAACCAGACAGCCACGTGGGGAAGGGATGCAACATCTCTGCTCTGGACAGCACAGATGAGGCAGCTGCTTCTCTTATTGTAGCTTCTACAACACTGAGAACTCCAAGTGGATTTTTTCCCCTGATGGAGACAGGCATCTTTCCAGCAGGTGCCTATTGGCAGCATGGCAGTGTGCACTTTTAGGAAATCTCTGGAGTGTTTAGGTAAAACCAAAGAATAACTAAAGCTTAATCCACACAGGTGCGCGAGTCCCTAACCTTTTGATCTCATTTGGAAACAGGTACCTGAATAATCTTGGGGATGTGAGGTAATTTTTTAGTTCACTAAAAACATGCACACAGTCACTGGTCTCACTGCACACCTATGCAAATCAGTTGTATGCATTGCCTTTCTATGCTGCTGACAAAACTTAGCCAAATGTAGAAACAGAGGAATCACCACAACACAACAGAACTATAGTACCACTCTAACCACTAAGTAAACTCTACTCCCATATAATAAAATTACTACAGGGTAAATCTTCCAAATGTCAACAAGCAGTTCATTTATATTTTAAAACTTGAAGACTACTTAGCCTTATAATATTCAACTTAATTTAACTATGGGTGATACTATGCTACATATACGTCTAAGTCTTTCTCAAGGTTTCGACTACCATGTTGATTTTCGTACTGAACCAGATTTATTCAATTTTTATAGATCAAAAGGTACTTCAACTGAATAATATTTCAATCATGGGCATGACAAATATTCTCTAAATATGAAACTTATTGTTTCTAAACATGAAACTCAACTATTTTTCCAAAACCATCATGTTTTCTTCACCACTTCTTACATGTGCTATTCATTACTTCTTTGCCATGCAAAACCTATTTAATACTATAGTCCTGTGTTTCTGTCATCAAGTATGTGGGAGCTGTTTCCAGGCCACCTGGGACAAAATCAGCCAGGCTTGTTCAGACTGCAATCTCAGCTGGATCCTGCCTGCAGCGACAAAATCACTTCTGACCGCTCATCTCAGCTGATTGGTTGGAGGATCAGCACAGCAAGAACCTCCTATAAAATGGGGCAACAAATCACAGAGCACACTGCACCCACTACTAGCACAGAGGGAATGGGCCAGACTTTTGGGTAGAGCTAACTGACTCATCTGCACAGAACAGGTACTGTTCCCAACCCGTGCCTTGAACAGTCTGTTGCAACCGAGCAGTTCCAGCATGTTGATGCTTACTGGTCTGGCCATTCAACAGTGACCACTCTCCCTGGCATCACGAGCAAGCAGTCTGTGACTGCTGACAGCCAGGAAAGCAGCTGGGAAAACATAGCTTAGAAACACCACATATCTGACTATCCTTTAAAAACAAATGCTTCAAAATAGCACATATTTTGTAAAAACTGAACTGCTCTATGAAGAAGAAGGCAGATATGTTTGTTGGAGGAAATTAATCAAAACAAATCAAGGAGTTCAGATATCTTGAAATAATTAATTCAATGGACTTGTTGCATTTGTTGTTCTAGATAAATCAGCTTGTCAGCTGTTTATCATTTATATTCCTAGCATCAGCCAGGAAGTGGGAGGCTGCTCTTCCTTCTTCCATTTTAAGCGGGAAAACTGCAATCAAGAATGAGGAACTGAGATATCAGTCCACTATTCTTATATTAATGTGCCAGTGTAATAGTAGCCAGGGGAAGAGAACACAGTCATCTCCCGGACAAACAAACTTTTTTGCTGTAGCTAAAAAAATTGTTTCTCAAACAAGATACAAATATATATAGACTGATATATAGTCTATACAGGGAGAGTATATATACTCTACCTACAATATATACCAAGTATATAGTGTATATATATAGTCTTTAAACACCACATATATATGCTGTAAAACTCTATTTATAAATTATCTATATACACGGAGAGAGAGACAGAGTATCTTCCCACCCTTCCACTCTCTATGTATTGTTTGATAGCAGCTTTTTCCATGTGGACCTACATAGTTTGCACCTAAAAGATCAAAGTGAAAATAGCTAAAAGATAGTTTGTGTCAAAGAGGGCATCCACCTGAGTAGCCCAAGGTAAGGGTCAAAGGTAGGGTAAGGCTTGCTATGGGTTTCCTGTATGGTCAGTAGAAAGACATAAGGCAGATAAGTGGGAGTGGTCTAGAGTAAACTGGAATTGCTGTCTGAAGATGTGTATCTCCTCACAACTGAATAGGGAACAAAAAAATGGGGATGCTTACATTACAGGCAATTTAATATCATGCTGAAAATTATGTAAGACAAAGCACTTTACAATCTGTCTTTATCTGAAAAGGAAAATGCGTCTAGGACAGAAAGTCTCTCCTTACAGTAGTGGTAGGTTTATTAAGGAGGACTGGTTAGGAAACATTAAGATGATCCCATCACATGCCACTCTGGAATGCCCATGCAGAATATCACTAGTATCATTGTAAGTTCAAGCTAAATTAATCTTGAACAGGTTCAGTGATTGCAGTAATTAACTTACTGGCAGAATCACATTTGTAACCTATGGTATTGCAATGAGATGCTTGATGCCGTTTTTTGACATACAAGAAAACACATCATAGTATAGGACATAAGCTAGACAAATAAACGATTAAAAATCTTCACACACTGTTCTGTGGCTACATTTCTAGTTTATGCAGGTCAATCTTTTAAAAGATCCCTGATAAGGCACTGGCTGAACCTCAACAATTTGTTTCTACAGCTCCCATTTCTTTACCAATGGATTCTTCACTATCTTATGATGCATGGTCCTCTAAGCCTCTAAGGACTTGCCTGAGCTCCCAAAGCTGTTTTCCTACGAAGAAATCTGAAAATGTGATTATTAATTTATTTAGACAATATGTTGATTGCTTTCTCAGTGTTTTTGAGAGATTAATCTTTTTCCCTTGCTCTGTGTTTAGCATCTGCTATCACCTGAAGCACAAACTTGAAGGAAATAGATTTTCCAAGCCTAAACTTATGCCTCCAAAGGATAAATTTAGCTGGAGCACAGTGAAATAAAATCTGTCAAAGAAGAACAATGTTGCAAAGCCAGATTTTGCTTAACAAGTCTGAAAATGTCTTAAATAAAAACAAATACATGTATTACATACTGTATTAGCTTTAGTGGCAGCAGGGCCAAAATTTTCTTTTGCGCTGGTGTTCAGAGGATGTTTGTAAGATTTCTTTTTACTTTTTGGGAAACCAATAATAGATAAACTAATTGTTATAACAGACAGACAGTCCTATCTGGTGGAAATTAATTATGTTAAAAGTTTTCCATTTTTCCTACTTATCTTTTGCCTGGTCTGGCTATAATGTAGACAGATGCCCCAAGTCAGTTTACAGCAAAATTGTAAATGATGCAAATTACAGCTGCATTTGGGCTCTGGAACTTTGAAATAAAGCAAGCAGTGTTTCATGCATACTCACTGTGCAATTTTCAATGACAAATTGCTTTCACACATCCTTATCTTATATGTTCACAAAGTCACAAAAAATCTCAGAGGATTGTAGATCATACTCAGGAAAAAATGACTGAGGACATTTGAAACAACTTTTTTTGGCACCTAGCTCTCTTAATCCATGCAAATGCAAATATTTTGAGGTATATTTTTAAGTTTGAGTGTGGTTTTTGTTTTCTTTAGTTGTAAGGCTCTGGGTTTTTTAAAGCAGCAGCAGTACATGTGCGAGTTTGGCTGGAGGGGAGGGAGGTAATTTTTTCTCAGTCTAATTTTGAATTCAGTATTATTAGTAGAGTTTTGAGTCAGGTTAATTCTACAGCCGCTGTATAATTTTGATGATGAAAAATACCATAATCAGCCAAAAAGCCACATTTAAGATTAAAGCTCAATAACCTAGAGAGTTTATAATTTAGGATACATACTCTGCTTTAATTTAAGATACACACTATGCTTTCCTGAATGAGACTTTCTTACCTAACTGCAGTTCTCCTAAAGTCAAGCATTTATCTATGTATTTGTATAAACATCCTCTCTAGGCAATGGAAATACGCACTCATCAGGGAATCTGTCCTGCCATAAGAGTTAGACAGGTAGGATTCTAGAGAAAACATCTTTTCTTTTGACTGTCTCTTCTGTAACCCACAAATCGAGCTGAATAGCTTAGACTAGCTTCCTGCCTTTTCGTCAGCTAAAATTATGAGGGTAAACTGTGTCCAGAACACATATGAAAATGCTAAGGAAAAACTGAAGTGCAGGGTTTTGGAGCTATGTGTTGGATACGTGTGTTCTCAAAATTTCAGCAGTGGTCTCAGAGAGCAGATTTACAGTCTGTTACTTTCTGCTTTAAAATAAAAGCGAATTACCTCAAATCAAACCACATATGGCAAGCTGAAAGAGGCAAACTATTTTAAAGCACTGAACCTCCATGTAAGAGCAGACACAACACTTCCCTCCTTTCACACATGCATAATTGCAGCAGAGGAACAGCTGGAACACAAAACCCTGACCCTTCCCAAGTTCTTTGGAGACCCTCTTGGCAACTCCCTAACAATGGCTTCAGAGAAATGAAAACATACAAAATACATTGTCATCAGTGTCTGCAATATAAATAAAAACATCGTTCCATATTCATACCACAGAACTTTCAGACAAATAAATTTTATAAATGTATGACTTAGCCAGCGCTATAGATTAATGATTTAAGAATGCAGATCTTTCAGAAAAATCCTGTGATCAGTAAAACCTGCTTTTGTTCCTATGGTAACAACTGAAAACTCTCAGCCACTTCAGAATATAGCAAGCCCTCTGTCACTGTGATTCCACAGCACTGGGAGTAGGTTTCTGCATGCAAGTATCACAGCCTTACAGCGTTGCCAAAGCAAGCAGGAAAATAAGCTTCCTTCCCACAGGCTCAACACTTGGCACAACAATACAGCGCTCTCAAGCTTTTTAGTCCAGTGGTCAACTGGAGAGGCAATTACACCAATTTTTGCTGCATGTTATTTCTATTTTTTTTCCATGCTGCCTTCTTCTCTACCTCAGGCTTTTACCACTCTTTTCCATAAGGTTCTCACAAACGCAAAAAGCTTCCTTTCATTGCCATCCTCCTCTACTCTGTTCTCAAGTCTTCTAAACTTAGACTAGCTTAAAAATTGTAACTTTTTGAAAGAGAAAAACAATATAAACTTTTGACACTTACCAAGTGATGACACAAAAGTATTTTGATTTCTCATCTTAGTGAGTCCTACTGGACTGGATGGAGACAGTAATTCTAGCTGAAAGACATTCACTGAAATGCAGCGCTGGTTACAGGAATCTTTGTTAACAAAGTGTTTGCTTTCTGCAGGTGATTTTTTTTCTTGTTTTTCCTTCTAAAACCAGACACTTGGAAATGGATTGCTAGCTTTGTCCCCTGAAACTGTTTTCACTATGGTTCCGACTCTAATGTTCTCACTAAATGAAATTTTCCTTGGAGAAATTAGATAAAAATAAATAATAGTGTTAAATTCTTCCCTGGTGAGCCAGTGATTGTAACAGTAAGGAGTAAGCACTTCCTAATGCACTACTAGAAACTAGCTGCAGGAAAAGAGGATGACCTCTGCCCCTGTCTCCCAGCTGAGGAAAAGAAAATTATCTACAGTTGAAGAAACTTGGAATCCATTGAAGAAAAAATGTTTAATAGCCGCATGAAAACTTTTCTCTGACCAGAGGGATTTTCAAATGGTAACTCTCAATGTGCCACAAAGGGATGGCACCAACACAGATTGTGCACTGATGCTGTGCAGCCTCATTCCCCCCACCATTCTGGTTTTTTAGGTATCCTTGTACAATCCAGTTTTGGGCGAAAGAATGAAGATAACCCAAAACATCAATATAAACAGCTCTAAAAAAGCAGTCAAAGGATATGCACTGAAATTAGTTGCTCTATATACCTCTAATACAGCTTCTAAGATTGCATATGGATCTTTCATCAGACAGATGGTTTCTAATGTTCCTACCTAAAAGACCTGGCAAGTTAGAGAATAGTAAAAGAGTTGACTTTATTGATTTGTTACCAAAATATTGTAACAATTTATCTCTCTTGAGATAGAATTTATTAACAAAATGCTGCAAATGTTCATATCTTATATGCAACCAGCTGCAGACTTTAAAAGATTTCCTTACATTCTCTGACAGTAGGAAAACAAGCCATGTCAGCTTTATATTATATAAATGTATCAAATTCTCTTAGTCATGGATCACAGGCTTGCAGGCACATGACCCAAAAATTTTACTGAGCTGTAGCCAAACATAATTACTCAGCATTTAGGAACCCTTAGCTCTCTTTACTGTGATTATGATTTTCTCAGTGGCCATAAGCAGATGATTGAAAATGATTAGTTCCAGGCAGGTGCGTTTGATGCTTCTAGAAGTATTGCCTCACTTCCAGCCATTTGGGCACTTTTTAGACACACAGCTTCTACTTTGGCAAGGGCTGTTTCATGTCTGCTTGCTAACAGCATCCTTACACTTGTTTTCAGCATGACTCCTGTGTTGGGACACAACTCCTTACAAGCTTTGAGAGACTGCAGTCAGTGAACAGCTTACCGTTCACTGCACAAACCAAATGAGGATAGCTTGGAGGCTGCGGTATGTCTTTCATCGAGTTGCAACAGCCCAATTTGGATTTAAGGCTGGAAGGCATTCTGTCTCTTCTAAAGCATAAGCAGTAGAGGACAATCCTGACAACAGATAAATGCATACCACAGTAGCCAATATTTCTTGCTTAATTCTTACCTGCCATTAATGCCTATGAAGATCCAAAAAAGTACTATTTTTCCACATCATCTTACCATTGTAACACAGTAAACATACCGAGCTAGTGTTACTAGAGCTTTATATTTTAGTACGTTTATATTTTAGTATACTGAAATATCAGACAAACTGGGGAACAGAAATTCCTATTCCATTGATTGAGGGTGGTATCTGTCACTACTCCAAAGGGAAATTAAGTATCTAGCTAGTAAAAGAACCACTCCCTTTCACATAGATAATAATTCTTTTTCTCTAATAAATGAAAACAATGATCACTCACAGGCAAATAATAAAACAAAGGTGACAAAAGAAATTTTTAGGGTTTTTTTTGTAAAATAGGCAATTAAATACTCAGAGTGGAAAATTACATGTTTCACAGAAGAACAGTCATTGTGATCTGAAGTGTAATGTTCATTTGGCTGACTGGATGAGTGGGCACATGTGTCAAATGCACAGATTTTGTAAACATTTGTGTTTTGTCATTTTTCTTAGAAAGGCTGACTCACTGCAGTGCTTTACTGCTCTGTACAACTGCAGGCACTATACAATAGCACATTGTTCATTTTTTAATATTTTCTAAATGAGAAAACTAAAAACTCCAAAATTCATCTACTCTTATTCTTTGCATTCTGGTGGTTGTTGTTCCCTCACTGCACATAGCCATATTCCTCATTGTATCTCTTAGTGAGGAAATATTTCTTCAGTATTTCTCAAACATTTATCTTATACGACATTTTCATAAAGAAGCTAATGAAACATCGTATGTTCATCTCTTATACAGTAGGTACAAAACTGGTTAGAAAACAAAGCCAAAGGCTATTTTTTAGTGATCATCATTTTTATTGAAGAACGCATTGTATGAAAGATGACAGTGGTCTACTGTAGGCCTTATATGATTTAATATTCTCATCAGTGATGCAGGAGGGAGAATGCATATCACATTTGCAAGTGTCATCAAACAGCTGTAGCACTGTAGCACAATTCAGAATGGTCTACAGAGATGGGAATAAATGTTGGTAAAAAAAAAAAAAGGACAAAATTCAGTGGGGAATGTGAGACTTCACTCCAAAGACTGACTAAACTGCTTCACATATACAAAAAGAAGCCAGTATCAGTTCTGAATATGATCACACACTTGTGGGTGGATATTCCTGTGAGTAGTGGTAACAGCTAATAAGCATGTTGACAATAGTTAGGTTAAGCATGTTGACAGTGGTTAGGGTAAGTGTAAGGCAAAAGTAGCAGGCTGCAGTAGGCCAAAGGCTAGGGTGAGCTCAGGACGCTTTGGAGAATCGAAACTGCTGAAATTAGAAAACTAATTAGAGTAAAAACAGGATGCAAAATCACAAGAATGAGGATATAGTCTTGAACAGGGGAATTGTAGCCTTGGATAGGGGAACTAAGTGATAACACAAGATTTATTGCGCATAGATGGGTGGCCTTGGATTTTGCACCAATTAGCGGCTTATCACTAAGGGCAGTTGGGCAAGAGGCGAGCACAAATCATGTATAAATAACCGCGTATGAATGCAATAAAACGGCAATCACTTGATCACATTGGTTGTCTCCGCGTTGTCCGTGACTCCCGCGTTAACAAGTGGCGCCCGAACAGGGACCCTCAGACTGGGAATTCACAGAGCGAGTTTGGGAACCAGCAGGAAAAGAGGGGGCGGTAAGCTGGCCGAAAGCAGTGCTGCCCCGGCACTGGAAAAAAGATGCCCGCGGAGTGCAAAATTTGGGAATCTCGCCCTGATCAGATGAGCGGCCAGGGAGGAGAAGGGGCACTCGCTATCCAAAGAGGAACAGGCGGTAATGAAGCTCCTCCAACTAATTCTCTCTAAGAGAGAACTGCAATATGATAGTGCTACCTTACAGAGGCTGTTGAAGTGGTCCCGGGATTGTAGCTTTCTTCCCTCAGTCCAAGCTTCGTTCAAGGTTATCGAATGGGAGCGACTAGGAAAGCCTTGTGGGACAAAATTAGTAAGGGGGCCAGAGATGTCCGAAAACATATCACCTTATGGAGAGTGGTGATTAAAACTTTAAAAGACGTGAAACCGGAGCTTGCTACGGTGGCTTCTGTTATGGTAGCCACAGCTCCTTCAACCACGACACCTGCCCCTGAACGAACAGGGGCACCAACCCCAGGGGCTGCTGCCCTATCGTTTGCACCCCAGTGGTGCCAAAAACTTTGTCTAAGAAAGCAGCCTCCAGAAATGCCAGCAAGCAATGACCTGCCCAACTGCCGCAGCCGCCTCTGCCAGTGCTGACCGTTGCGGCCCCAGAGAAACCACATCCCCCACCACTGGAACCCAGAAGTGACCCTGATGACAATCCAGAGTCAAAATTAACTCCTACCCCCCGTTCACCAGAGTCAAGACCCGACTTACTTCCACCCCTGCCGGACTCTGATGATGAAGAGGACTCCATCTGTTCAGCTCACCAAGAAAATCTCCACAGCCTCTGCGAGGCGCAATTCCAACAACTGATGAGAAAGCTAGAAGACCTAAAAGCCAGAGACAAGAACACCCACCCGGAGTCCTCTACTCCTCGGCTACCCACCACCCTTGCGCCATCTTTTGAGGAAGGGGGGGGATGGGGGAGGGGGAGGAAGTAACCCCTCTTGCCGTTGGCACAGGATTATAAAAAAAAAATGCTATGACAACCGGGAAATTTTCGGATGGTCCTTATGTGTTTCCAGTGTTTGACACAGCTCAAGAAAAAAAGGAGTGGGAAGCATTAGAAATTAAGGTGGTGAAGGAAACTCACCAGACTATATCCTCATATGGGGTTAAAACTCCCCATACACAGTCTATTATTGTTCATATTTTTTTGACATAATTTTTACTCTGTATGATATCTGTATGCTTGCACAAGCACTACATCCACCACACTTGCAGCTGTAGTTTTTGCAGCTGTGATTTTTTGAACAAATGGGAACTAACTTGTCGGGGGGCAACAGCTCAGCTGCGTCCCCAAGGGGACCTACCACTTGGGGTGCCGGCAGAACCTTATATATAATTTCTTAATCAGTTGAAAGATACTATCACTATAGAGGTAAAACACTTGAAAACTCAACACTCATTGTTAGTGAAGTTGACTCTTGAAAATGCTAATGCAAATTATAAAAAAGTCATTCAAGACTTACCTTTAGGACTCAAAGCCCAAGAGTATACAGATAACTCCCGTGTCAACACACACTGAACGAGCCCTACCAGCACCATGTTTCTACAAAGTCAGGTTTCATATGAGGGTGTGTGTAACTGGCATGATAGTGATTGTTAAGCATGAGGAATATCTTTTCTGGTGTTATACAACAAAGCACTAAAGCAGCTTGCCTACAGAGATTTTGGGTCTTCTTCATCAGAGATGTTTAAGAAAAGGCTAGAGAAACATCTTCCAGCAAATGGACTAGACAACTTCCCGTGGCTCCTTGCAGATCTAAACCACAGGCACAGACCTCAAGCTTGTATGACTCACTATCACTCTTTCTTCCAATATAGCTTCTTAGAACCATAAAATAATAGAATCAACCCGGTTGAAAAAGACCTTTTACATCATCAAGTCCAACCACTATCCCAGGACCGCCAAGACAAACCCATGTCACTGAGGGCCTCACCTACACAGTTTTTGAACACTTCGAGGGACGGTGATTCCACCACTGCTCTGGGCAGCCTGTTCCAATGTCTTACCACCCTCTGTGAAGAAATTTGTCTCCCCAGTGAGGGGTATTGCAGGAACACTTCTTAGTCTTGAGTTTATTCCTGTTTCATGGATTTTTCAGTTGCTAAAATAATATGAAATATCAGTGGCTATTACATTATACAATACTAAGAGTCAGCAAAGTCTGAAACACGTAAGAAATTACAAAAATCTGACATATTTTATTACAAAACCTTGATTCACATTGCTTAGAAATTTGTCATCTTCATTTTACATCTAAGTTAATTTCTTTTGGACTGGTGGACAGAGATATATCCAAGCAAAGTAGCAAATGGTATTTTGCTCATACCCAAATAACTTCTTGTAACTGTTTCAATGTTTCAGCATCTCTGTAGCCTGAAATACAGAAATGACAGTCTAATACTGTTGTAGTGTTCCTTTTAAGAGGTATTTAAAGTTGACAATAAATAAATACATACTAGTGAAACCTGTTTCTGCATGATAAAAGGAAATTTTTGCTGCATAACAACTCCCAAGAGTGTTTGTGCAGAAGGCTTTCTTTTTTTCCATATCTCCTCCGAAGGGCTTGCAAAGCACACAGATGTGGGGGCAGAAGCAGGAGAGGTACAGTGAAAGTTTGTGTGGCAGATGTATTCTCTTGGAGGACCTGCTGACTGGGTGGCCAAACCCAGAAATTATCATTTCTGAAGGGTTCTCAACTTCTCTCAAAGCTAATCAAGAAAGTATGGAACCTGACAAGGGCTGGTAAAAGTAAATGAAGGGACAGAATAGAGAAGGAAAGACACCCATAAAAATCATGTGGATAAGGCTAGTACTGTCATTTTGAGGTTTGCTGCCTAGGTGAAAAAACTGTAAAATGTTATTCTAATTAAAAAAAAAATAAATCCAAAGACAAAGACAAAAACAAAACAAAACAAGACTAACAAAAAACAAACCAAACCAAAAAACAAACAAACAAGTAAAATCAACAAAAAACAAGAACAAAAACGAAAACAAGCAAGCAAACAAACAAAAAAAATCCTACTTGGCTCAGTCTGGGCAACTGAATTAGTAAACAATTTTGGTTTTAATTTTTTAGTCTGTGCTCACTGCCTTTGTAATGGGCAACATACTCCCACAGGGATACTCAGAAGATGAAATTCATCTGTGCCTGTGAAACACTCAAAATTGGTGGCAACAAGAGGAAAGCTCATGAGGAAACAAATCTTTTTGTCTTCAGAGTAGGGTTGGAACAGCATATAATAAGGAAGTACAGAGCTAACTGTTAAGAAACAATAAGGAAAAACAGTGTCTGAAATCACATGGCCAATGCTTCTTGGGAAGGGGGCTCCTATACAAATGAGAGCATGTAGCCAGGTAATTAATTAAAGCAGGCACACCACACGTACATGCACAAAGGCCTGAAACAAGTTCCACATGTAAACTTAGCCCTGATGTTTCTATTATTCATGTTAACTTTGCAACCTTAATATTCTTCTCACATAGCATTACAGAGGTGGATTTATTGGCTGCAAAGGAAGGGGTATCCAGCTTCCACTATGATACATAGGTAGCTTCCTCTCCCTTAGATTCTGACTTTGTAGTATGAGGTAGAGTTGACAGCTATTAATGTATTTGTTGAATGACACACATATAAACACCCATAGGGTGACAGGAACGAGGCTTGGCTTAAAAGTGAGGTTTTGTTTTTTTGCAGTAATATATCATGCTCTCATATGTGATTGGATTTTGCAGTCATCCTAAGTTTTCCTGAAGCATTAATGCTTTTCCAATTGATTGGATTTCTCCATTTTGGATTACTTTTTTTCCACTCAGATTTACTAATATACAGATTTTTTCAAACTGAAATCTCAATTAGTTAAAAATTCAGGTCTAGTAGTTACCTTTGTGCTACCTTGTCTCCTCTGCCATAATAATATCTGTAATAGATTCTGTGGCTACAGATCTCAGCAGTACTGGAAAACTAAGCAAAAAAAAAAAAAACAAACCCAGCCCATAAATACAATGTTGCTTTGAACCAGAGAAGCTAAACTACTTGCATACTTTTCCTAATGACTGACAAAAAATCCCAGCCACAGCTGACATCTTGTTTGCCCTTCATCATTTTATTCTGCTTCTGTAGCATGCTCAACTGATGTGATAGATGACTACTTCAAGGTATTTCAGAGAGCTGATTTATAGTCTAGCCACAGGAGCAAAAAGGCATGGGTGTGAATCTTGATGAAGTCAGAAAACCAGTCAGTCGTGTAGCAAACTATTAAACATCTAAGTACTATGCTAGATTACCACACTTGCCAGAAACCTAAAAAATTTAATACATATCATATGATCTTTTTAAACACAGCAAATAAAATTATGGTGAAATATCATAACATATAATGTCAAAAGACACAGAATTATTACTGATGTAATTGAATTGTATTTTCTAGATAAAGTGTGCACATGCCTATTATTTGAAAAGCTGCCAGAAGCAGGATAGGAGAACAGGGATACCACATGAAATGGGAAAGGCAATAAGGATGCAATAACAGTGCCATCCACAAAACTGTAGATGCCAGAGAACTGCACTTTGGATAAAAAATGTTTGCATATTTTGAATAGATTTTTTTTAATTGTTTTTACTCTGCATTTTTAGATCTCAAAAAGACCTCTGGATGTTATTTAGGGGTCTACTGAGCAGCAATGGGCTCAGTTTAGGAATAGTGTAAAAATGTAAATAGAGCACATTTCATGTCATAGTCACTGCAAACAACCTAAAAGCCACTACCACTCTAGTACAGGAAAGGGAAACATGGATATGCAGGAAAATCTCCCATTCTCATGACACCCAAAAATGCTATCCAACCTGGTAAAAAAGTTACTACATCTTCTAAGTAACATTGATACTGTAGCTAAATTGGTCTCAAAATACATCTTTTACTAGACTAGTAGTCAATTTTTCCTGACCTGAGGAAAGCAGGTAAGCTTGGCTGTTCCTTTTTCACCTACTTCTGTATGTCTAAGAAAAGATATTGTCACTCTTGTTGAAACTTCTGTTCATAAATCTCCTCTACTTGATAACTGCTTTTTTATTTGTAATTGTGTCCTGGGTTCAGCAGTAGCAGTCATTTTTCTCCCTATTAGTAGCTGGTGCAGTGCTGTGGTTTTGCCTTTCAGCCTGGGAACAGCGCTGATAACACCGATGTTTTCAGTTGCTGCTCAGTAATGTTTACTCTGACCAAGGACT
>WYDI02011811.1:0-19712 GCA_009867235.2 Psittacus erithacus
CCGTGGCAGGGGTTGGAGCTGGAGGAGCTTTGAGGTCCCTTCAACCCAAACCAGCCTATGGGTCTGTGATCTCTCTGGTCCTCTGCCATTGACAGTGGAATCCTGGAGACCCCAAGAGGGAGGTACCCTTAGGGGGGGAAGCCTTTTCCTCAGGGCATTTTGGAAGTGGCCACATTTTGGAAGTGGCTCTGGTGGAAGGTGTCCCTGCCCGTGGCAGGGGTTGGAGCTGGAGGAGCTTTAAGGTCCCTTCAACCCAAACCACTCGGATTCTTTGATAGATCCAACCCATGGTCCTGCTGAGGCCTGGGGCCACGCACTCTGCAGAAGCCATAAGGTCCTTTGCTCCCTGCAGCTCCCCGGAGCCAGCAGCCGGCCCTGGGACAGTCACCTCAAATGTCAGCACCATCTGGTGAGTGAAGGTGAGTCAGAGTCCCCAGATAAGCAGCCCTGATCAAAGGGCTCAGCAGGAAATGCACCAACCCTCTGCAAACGGCGCCAGCAGGAAGCTCCTGATGATAAAAGACACAACCAGGCACCAGCAAACACCTTCCCCTGCTCAAACAGCCCAGGACGAGGCACTCACCCACTCCTCAGGGGAACAGCATGGGCACAATCCTCACACCTGCAAAGCCCTGCAGTTGTTTATCCAGAAGGATGAACTCCAACCTGACCTTAAAGAGCTGCTTTCCAGAGCAAAGCTATCCCAACCTCTGGGAGGGAGCACAGCTGGGAAAGCAGGGTGAAAACCATCCGGGTCCCAAAGGAAGCACTGTGCTAGGCTGCAGCAGCAGTAGAGAAAGAGAAGCTGCATTTGGGGAAAGGCCTAAAGCAAACACTTGCGCTGCCAGCACACTTCCCACGCTCCAGACCTGGTTGCTCACGTGGGAAGGAGGCAGCACCCAGCACAACGGGGCTCGCAGGAGAAGCGGCGCTGCTCAGATGGGTGCCCCCACACCTACACCATCAAAAGATGACAGGAGATGCTGCTGGAGGCTGAGGAGAATGAACATCCAGCTCCTCTCCCACCTCCGAAGCAGAGTGGAAACCCAACCTACCTCACGGGACTGCAGGAGGAGGAGATCGGAGAAGCCAAAGCCACATGCCTCAGCACAGATGATGATGACTTGAGTCTGTCAGAGCCCAAGATCTCCTTTCTTCTGCTCTCCAGTTCCAGCAACTTAATGAAGCATCTTCTGGCCTTGCAGCAGCACTGGGTGCCAAGGACAAGCTCCCCTCTAGATAGCTATCAGACCCTTCAGAAAGCCACAGTGATGGCATGGACCCGAAAGTGACTTATAACAGAAAACCCTGCTGTTAACACAGCCCTGGCAGTGCCCTGTCTGCTCCCAGCCCCAGGAAGTCATCTCTGCTCAAAGCAGCCTGTGGTTTGCTCTCCCCATGGGGCAAGGTATGCCCAGCTCAGCTTGTGACCACCTAACCACAACGTGTTCACTGCTCAGGGCTTCCTGCACCCCAAGGCCAGACTCATCCCAGGTAGTCTGTATGTAACGGGATGAGCGTTCAACTCATCCCAGCCCAGGCATCTCATCATGAGAAGGGAAAACCACGGCAAAAGGAGAGGGAGAAAGCAAAAGAACAGAGGATTTGGGCAAGGAAGCAAAGACAGTTGAGTGCAGGGCACCTGGTTAAAGAAGCAGGGGAGAAGGTGGTTGGCAGCCACTGCCCCGGACAAGCACAGAGGAAGAGGAGGATTTATGGGCGAAGGGATGAATTTGGAGAGAAGAAAACCCAGGAGCTCTGTCAGTACAAGGACAGTGTCACCTCCCTGCAGAGCAAGGTGTCAGCACCCAGCCTGGCAGAGCTGCAAGGATCGGAGACAGCTTGGGATTGAGGAAAACAGGGCAGAAACGCAGGCTCTGGGAAGAGGCTGTGGCAGGGCAGGGAAGCAGCGGGATGCAGCAAGGTCAGGCACTGCTCCGGCTGCAGGAGAGCAGCTCTGCAGGCACCTGCACCACACAGCAGCAGCAATGATGCTCTGGAGAAGGCATCCAGCCCCCCACGGGCTCCATCCCCCTCTCCCATCTCCTGCCACCCCCATGCCAACAGCGCACGGCTCCTACCCCTGCAGAGCTGCAGCGCTGTGCATTAGCATTCCCTGCCACGCAGCCTCGGCGGGATCCCTCCGGAGCCAGCACCCGCAGGGACACAGCACCAACTGAAACACATCCACCATGGGCTCCAGGCTCCCTGGGGCAAGGAGGTGCTGAGTAGCTCAGCACCCCGAAAGCAAAGTCAAGGCTTGAGCCCGTTTCACGCTCCAGGCACGCTGCATGAGTAAGCAGATCTGTGTGCAGAGCATCTGTCTGTCTGCCAGCACCCAGGAGCCCACCAGGCACCTCAGCAGCCCCCACGAGACAAGGGCACAACGGGATCGGGTGAAGTGACAGACAGGGACAGCACCCACTTTAGGTCCTTCCCACTCGAGGGGCACCCACGGCTCAGCTCCGAGTTTAAGGCTCCAGCACTGACACGGATTAGGAAAGCAACTGCTGTCAAGGGCACCCAGTCTCCAAGGAGGCAGAAGGATGCCCAGATGAGGAGCTGGAAGAGCACAGTCTGCCCTGGAGCTCCCCCATCATCCCCACAGCCCTATGCACTTAACCCAGCCAAGCCATGAGCACCACCAAGGCACTCACTGGAGGAAGGGGAGAGCTCAGCATCACTGAGCCTCTGCCCTTACCCAACTCCCTGCCAAAGAACCACCTTGCCCAGACCACAAAGGAGCTTGAGCAGAGCCAGGGAACCCTGGCTCCTGAGGGAGGGAGAATTCACCCCATTCCTGCAGACAGGCTCCAGCTCCGTCCACCCCAACTGCAGCAGCTCCTGCTTAAACCCAGAGTTGATCATACTTAATCTCTTACCTCCTGCTGCCTCACTTTTCCACCTCATCCAAGGCCCTGACACGAGAGGACACAAAGATGCCAGCAATCCCTTGGGATGGCCACGCAGCTCAGACTCCCTCTGGGTGCTCCCGATGCACCAACGTGCCTCCAGCTACATCCAAGATGCTCCCTGAGGTCCGAGCTGGGCACGGGACACGGTGGCTCTGCCACTGCACACTGGCACTTTCCCCGAGCACTAGCATGAATGAGGGCTCCTTTGGAAAGCCATTGAGCAGCAGCAGTCACACACAGGAGATGGAGCCTTGCACTAAGCTTGGCCACATTCCCGCCTTCCCCATGTCCAGACACAAACTGCATCAGCAAAGTTCAAGGAGCTTTTTTAGCCAGGGCAGGAGCTGCTGCTTGATGCTGTAAATCATCTCTCTCAACCATCTTTTTTGCTGGCCTCTGAGCACGCTGAGAGCAGAAAAGTCACTTTGACTTGCATCAAAACGGAACTTTTAATGGTTTAATCGGGATCCTGCTTTGAAGGGATGGGAGCTGGGGGCACTCAACACCTTATCTCAGGAGAGTAATTCTTCCTTCCTCCTCCTTTTATCCTCCTGCCAAGGCCTCTGCTATTACCCAGCCTATTCACAGGAACTAGCCAGGCAGGAACAGTGGCCAGAAGCACTTTCTCCTTGACCTCAGCCACATCACAGCTCCCCAGCATCTCTCTGCTGCTGGTGTTGTCAGCCTCAAACTCGTGTGTCGCTTAGGGCACCTTTAATATCATCATCCAGCCAGGAAAGGCTGCGGAGTCTGACTGAGGCTGCTCCTGTGTGCAACCAGCCTGTATTTACAGCACCAAATTCAAGGTGATAAAGCCTCCAATAACCCTCAAAAACACGAGGAAACTTGGCCTCTGAGGGTGTTGGATTGATTCTCACCTAGAAATACACCCCCCTTGGGTTTAGGACACAGATCTGGGCCCCATAAGATACTCCAGGGTGGGAGGTTTGCGCTCCCGTCTCAGCTCAGGCTGCAGCCTCGCACTGGGAGCTCTCAGGAAGACGCCAGTAAGGAAAAGGTAAAACCAGACCCTGAGTTTGAACTGTGCTGAGCAGGACTGGATGAGGCAGATCCCAGCTTCACATTCCTCAGCTCCCTCCTCCGGGCTATGTCCAGAGCCTGGATAAACAGGGCAGGGGCACAGGAAGAGCATCCAGCTCCTGCTCCCTGACAGCAGCCGTGAGCCTGGGCAAGGAGAGATGCCCCCAACCCAGTCATGGGGGTCAGATGCTCCCTTCATCCACACAAGAGAGATGCTCCCCCAGAGAAGGGAACGTTCACACCCACCGTGACTGCTTTGCCTTTGCTTCCACCAAGGAGGCAGCGGCTGCAGCCCCAGAGGGAACACGATTTTCAGCACAGCGGAACCTCCAGCCACAGCAGGATCCGTGCAGCATTTGGAACACAAACCCACCTCAGTGCCAGGACCAGGGCAGCAGCAGCGCTAAGCAGTTACCAAGCCCTGCAGGTCCACACCAAGCCAGGAGCACTCACCCATGTTACTGGGCGCCCTGCACCCTGCTACAGCCACTGCTCACCCATTGCACCCCAAAGGGTTACACAAGCACCATGGGGTACAGCACTGGGAGATCTTTGATGCTCCTGGGAGGTCTTCAAGGCTGAAAGGGTGCAGAGGTGGCTCAGGAGAGCTCATCCCCAAGCCCAAACGTGCTCCCATCAGCATCTCCCATAGACCCCAAAGAGGGCTCCCAGCTCCCGGTTTCCTCCTGCTGCCCTTCAGTCACCTACAGCAGCATTCCCAGGTCCCTGCTGCCTACGGCAAAGCACTGCCACCACCACGAAGGGTCCCCGACCTCACCTCCCTGTGCCCTTGCCGGGGTCACCCTGACCCCCGGGCACCCCCACACCGCAGCCAAAACCCCCTTCGACACCGCACTTTCCTCATGGCCCCCGAGCCGGGCCAGGCCTGGCCCCAGCCCCTCTGAACCGGGACGCGGTCGGGTCCCATCGTGCCGGTACCAATACCCACTGAACGGGGACAGCCCCCCCCTCCCCAGTCACCCTCAAACCGGACCCGCTCCCGCTTTCCCCCCCGCCCCATCCCCATGGGGCTGCTCTTCCCAGCGCCGCTGCAAACCCCAAACCGGGGGCTGCTCCCGCCGGTACCGGTGCCGGTACCTTCTTGGGGGCCTTGGTGACGGTGGCCATGAAGGAATACTTCTCGGCGTCCTCCACCTCCTTGGCCTGCTTCACCTCCTCGCCGCCGGTGGGCTCCAGCACCGACATCCTGAGGGGAAGGAGGAGGAGGCGGCGGCGGAGCGGGCCGCGGCCGCCCGCGGTACCGGGCGAAGCGGGGCACGGCGGGCAGGCGGAGCGCTTCGGCTCGGCTCGGCTCGGCTCGGCTCGGCTCGGCTCGGCTCGGCTCGGCTCGGCTCGGCTCGGCTCGGCTCGGCTCGCTCCGGTACCGCGCTGCGGCGGGGACTGCAGCCGCCGCTCTCGGCTTTCAGGGGCGTGACGCCGTGACGTCAGCGCGCCTGAACGTCAGCACGCACCCGCCGGGCAAGTGAGGCCACACGGCGGCGTCGGGAGAAGAGGGCGAGGCGCGGTGGCGCCCCCTGGCGGTGGAGGGCGCGGGGGAGCGGGGAGGAGGAGGAGCCGTGGGAAAAGCCGGGAATAAACCAAATCAGCGCCAAACCGGGGCAGAAAAAGCGAAAGGAGGAGGATTTCCAGGAAAATCAGCGGGAAGGAATTCCAAGGAAGGAAAGTAAAAATAACTGTGGAAAAAAAAAAATGAGATACAACCAAAGAAAAATAAATCCTGGAGAAAAAAAAAAGAAAAAAGTAAAAATTCCAGAAAATGGAGAAATATGCAGGAAAAATGAGCTCGGGCGGGATGGCGGCACGAGCTGAGCGACAGGAGTCACCCAACCCGCCTGGGGCGGCTTAGCCCTTGCTGGAGTGCTGGGCATGGGCACGGCTGCCTTCCTCCCCTCCTCGTCGTCAGCATCGGTATCACTGAGGTTCCCACCGTGGGGTCTACACCAACCCCTCCGCTTGAGGCAGGGACCTCACCCCATGTCCATGGGATGCTGCACCCACCCGGGACCCTCAAAGCAGCCACACACCTCCAGCAGCATGAGGGTGCAGGCAGGGAGCAGACAGGGAGCAGGCAGGGAGCAGGCAGGAAGAGGCAGGGATCAGGCAGGGTGCAGGTAGGGAGGAGGCAGGGAGCAGGCAGGGAGCAGGCACAGCTCCTGACACCGATGGCTGTCCATCTGTCCAGCCCATGCATCTGTCCCCACTGAGATGTCTCCATCTGTCCCCACCGAGCATCACCCCCATGTCCCAAATGGGCTTTGGGACGGGCCTGTGTCCCTGCTCCAGGTCAGGCAGAAGGCAGCAACCCTGCCCGCAGGGCGCCCTGACCCCCTCCTGCTTCCAAAGCCCTAAAGGCCAAGCACGGCCGGTCCCAGGTCCTGCTTGTCCTTCGCTTTCCCAGCGGCATTCCCTTCCAATACAGGCTGGGAAAACATCAGCATTTGGGTTAAACGCCAAGGGGAGGGGGAGGGGGGCTCAGATAACGGCTTTTAACCAAAATCACTACGTCTGACCGCAAAGCAGCCTCTGGCCACCAACCTCCTCCTGCCAAACCCTGTCCCGGACTCGCTGTGCCCCGGGAACCGCGGCCCCGGGGCCCTTTCCGGGCACTTCTGCCCCGTCAGCAGCTCTGCGGTGCCCGGGGGGGACGTTTCCCAGGGTGGGCTGAGCCCTCTTGGGGTGCCTGGGGGGGGGGAGGGTGTCTCAGGGCGGTGGGATGAAGCTGTGGAGGTCCCAGCCCCTCGATGCTTCAAGCGCTTGGGGATGCGGGAGACCCCTTGGCTTTGGTGCTGGGGGGTGCCCCCCATCTGTGTCACCCCGCGGCATCAGTGCTACACACTCCCACTGCCAGCAGGTCCTGGAGCCACTCATTGCTGGCTGTGTGTCCCCCACCCCCCAAAATCACCCTTTTTCACCCCATCCTGGCAGATTTAAAGGCACAAGCACCCATTTTGGACCCCAGGCAGCACCCTAGGGTGCCCCTACCCTCTGCACCCCGCTCGGCTCCGGTGAAGGGACAGGGATATGGCTCTGTGTCTCCCCCTGGCTATGGGGTCTCTGATGTGGAGGGCTGAGAGGAGGTTTTACCCCCTACACATTGCAGGGGGAAGTGGTTAGGGCAGGGGATAACCTCTCTGCTGCCCCTCCATAATAGGGGGGGGGAAGACACCATCATCTGGGGACATGAGAAGCGTGGCCCAAACCTTAGGGCAGCAAGATGGGGTTTTCCTATTTTCCTCCATTGTCTGTGTTCTTCTATAGGTTTGAGCTGTTTGAAGCGACCAGAGGAGGGCAGGGATGAGGGTTCGTGGGGTACATTTGGAGGAGGTGGGAATCACTGCTCCTTATATCCCAGGGACATTCCCCGCTCTCCTCCACTGGAGCCATCATTCAGCCCCAGAGTTAACACCCGCCCTTGTACTTCCACCTGGAGCTGCCTCCAGACCCAGGCCCTGTGCCCACCCCTAAGAGCAGCCTCTGACCTTAAATACCCCCCCCCCAATCCAACCATAATGATTGTGGCCTGAATCCAATGGGATATATATAGGTCCCACTTCCCTGGGAAGGGGATGTGGAGCTGGGAAACCCCTGGCTGCTGCAGGGGAGAGGAAGGGCTGGGCTGAGTCAGCTCCCCTCGAGGAATCCTGTTTGTCAGCAAACACAGCTCGGACCCAGCACCCACAAAACGCTCCCAGGTCCCATCCTGCCCTTTCCATCCATCCCATGGGAGAGATGCGGTGGGTTAACTCTGCACCCCAACACCATGGTAGGGGCTCAGGATGGTGTTCAAAGCCCCTTGTTCCATGGCTATCACCCCCGCCCCGGAGATGCTGGGTGCATGCAAAGGGAGCGGGATCCAGGGCTCCCCCATTCCCTGCGGAAATGCCTCTTCCAGCACTGCCTCTCAAGTGAAGTGCTCTCAGGAAGCTTTGCTGAGGGTGTGTTTGCTTTAAGCAGCTGCTTCCCAACTGCCCACAGGAGGTTTTGGGGGGCCCCAATGCTGGGAAGGGGAGCTCATGGCAGGAGCACCCCAATGCCAGCAGGATGCGGGTGGGCTGGGGCAGGAAAGCCGGATGCATCCCTCAGCCCTGATGCCGGTGGCCATGAACTCCTGCCTGCATCAACAGGAAAGCGGGAGCATGACCCCCAGCCCTTATCCCGGTGCTGGCCACATCCAGCCCTTTGCTCCAGAAGCCTTCCCTATGGACTCCCCATTGCAAGACACCAAAGTACCTCTGGGTGCAGAGCACAAGAGGAGGCACAACCCTGGATGCTGGATATAGCCCAGGAGCATCCTGGAGTGAGGATGCAGGGTCTCCATTCCCCCTTCCCACACATTCCAAGGCACTGGGAATCACCCCTTTAGTGCCAAAAGGGCCCCAAAACTGGGCCCGAGCTGCACCCCCCATCAACTCCCCCACTCACACAATGCTCCACATCACCTTTTATTATTAATAATATTAAATATACAAGCTGCTTTCTATGCTTTTCTTTAAATAAACTTCTTTAAATGACTTTGTATAAAATATTCCAACATTTCCTCGTATCAAAAAAAAGGAGAAAATAAAAAGGCAAAAATAAATCCAACAACAGCTTAAAGGCGAGATCCCCCCCTTCCCCATGGTGCAAATCAGTGCTTCCACCAACAGCCTCCTTGCTGCAGTCAGGGCTTTGCTGCTGATTTACATCAAGTCCCTTGCACTGGAACCCCCTCCTTCTGGCAGTCATAAATACACACACATATATATATATATAACCCACAATTAATAGCAATGCTTTCTTTAAAAACAGTTTGGTTTTGTCCATGTTTCCTTCCATCATATAAAAATAATACTTCAAAACCCAACAGCAGCGCGGGCCACGCTTCACATTTGGAGCCAGAGGGATGCAGGATGCGGCCCAACCCCACTGTTTCGGGTAGCATCAGGACTGGTGCACCCCAGACTGGGCTATTCCCAAAGCCAGGAAGTGGAGCTGAGCCAAAAAGCCCCTCATTACCCAACTGGGCATCTTCATCCCATGCATCCCCATTGATCCAAGCCATTCCCAAGCCCCATTTCCCTTCTCTAAAGCGCAGTCACAAGAGGAAATCCAGTCGGAGGCGAGGCCAGCTCGCAGCAAGAACCCTGCAAGGGGGCAGGAGGGGCCCCCCCTCAAATATTCCTGTGGGATAAAAGACTTTGATTTGCTCTATTACAAATAAACCCCTCGCAGCACGCCGAGGCCAGCTCGGGACCGGAGCCAGAGCTCCGGCGGCAGGAGGATGAGGAGCAGGACGGTGCCAAGCATCACCCCCAAACCCATCCCCGCACAGGGACACGGGCACGGGTGGGCTTTAAATATTCACAGTGTGAGGGCTGCAGTTATGAGTTGGGGTTGTGCAGCTTGGAGGGGGTCCAGGTGACTGCCACCCCCCATCCCCAGCATCCAGGATGCTCCAGATGAAGCCTTGGGAAAGGCAGGATGAAGCGATGGGTGCTGCTCTATGTCCCGCCATGCTGGGGTGGGAGAAGATTCATGGAGCTGATCCCCTCCATCTTCAGCCAGCGCTGGCCATGTCCAAGCAGGATCCATCCTCATCATCATCCCACATCCAGCACCTCCAGCGTCCTGCTCAGCACCGCGGCGTCACATCAGCCACTGCCACCATCCTGAATCCCTTCGGAGCCCGGGGGTCCCACTCGGGGCACATCCCCCCCATCCTTTTGTCCCTGCCAGGGAGGTTTGTGCAGTCTCTGGGGCGAGGGAAGAGGGAGTGTCAGCATCATGGCAGGACCGCAGCGGGGCCGGTGCGCGCCGACCCTTCCTGCACACAGCAAGGAGCATCCGGATCCAGCCCCCGAGCAGCTTCACATCCTGCCTCGGGCCCTGCGGGAAGGAAGGGAATGATGAGTGGGAGCCAGGGAAGGCGGTGTGGGGAGAAGCACATCAAAACCACAGGAAGAAATACACTCTATATATTAAGGAAGTGCTGGTAATGGATTAATGGGCTGCAAAACCACAGCTGGCAGCACTGGGGCGCAGACCTGGGACTCTCCCGGTCTTCCCATCCCCATCATCCCCTGCCAGCAGCCGAAATTCCCTGCCTATGGCTAAGATTGCGGATGATCGAGGGACTCAACACCATCCCCATGGGCTTGGAGCAGAGCCCAGCAAGGTCCCATCCAGCCCCTACTCACCTCAGAGGTCCTGAGTCTCCAGGTCTGGACATTCCCTTGCTCCCTGCAGTGCCCTGCAAGGGAAAGCCAGGGGGGTTAGGGCAGGGTGGGGGCCCCCAAAGCCCCCCAGGCAGGATGGCCTCGCACCCACCTCCTCTCTGGCTCCTCGGGGTCACGGTCTCCATCTTCCAATGGCCGCTCCAGGACCTGAATGAAAAGAAGGGGAATGTGGACATGAGCCATGGGGAAGGGGCTGCAACGGGGGGGGGCACAAAACACCCTCCCTCCCACCCTCTTGAGCATCACTTGCGTGTCCCCATCTTGACAGGATGAGGAAAGCGGGGCTCAACCCACACAAGTGGGGACACCGAGGCAGGAGACGCTGCTGGGGCGCAGGGGGGAGGCGCAGGGGGGTCCTTGGTCCTTACCCTGGATCTGTACTTGTAGAAGAGCAGCCCCCCCATGGCCAGCAGCACGGCCACCGCGCTGGCCACCGTGATGTAGACAAGGGGCTCCCGACGGCCCTCCCTGGCGGGCGGCTCCTTCCTGCGCTGCTCTGTGCTCAGAACAAAGCCAGAGTCAAAGCTGGGCCCGGCGCCGCCATCCTGGGGCTCCCGCTGCCGGCTCAGCCCCCAGCCCCGCGGCCCGGGACCCCCGGCAGCCCGGTCCCGCAGCCCCGGGGCCATCCTGGTGAAGCGGAGCTGGGTGATGGGCTCCGCTGCCCCGGCGGGACGCATCCTGGCTCCGCCGCTGCCGGGGGCGCTGGTCCCGAGGAGGATGGAGGCTCCCTGGTGCTGGGCTGGATGCGGCAGGGGGGCACCGGCTGCTGTCCCGGTGCCACCTTCCACCAGCTCTCTGTCCCCACGCAGGATGGGGACGTCCAACGCTGCCAGGCCAATGGTCCCGGCTGCATCCAGGACGGCTTCGGCGCTGTCGGCTGGAGCTGGCTGCTGCATCCCAATGGATGACACCGACGCAGCGTCACCTACCCCGGCAGCCAGGACCTCCCCGGTCCCTGAGCCGCCATCCGTGTTACTGGGGGGCTGTGATGGGGCGTCTAAGTCAGTGAGGGTGGCATGGAGGAGGCTGTAAGGGAGCCGGGTGCTAGCGGGTGCCACCTCGCTGCTGGCATGGGTGGCAGCGGAGAGGGAGGGCTGGGTGGCAGGAAGGAGGGCAGGGGACAGGCAATTGCAGTCAGGATCTGTCCCCACACCTGAAAGAAGCAGAGAGAAGAGACGGCCGTGGGGTCACCAGCCTCTAAGAGGGGCCCAGCCAGCAGATCCAAGGTCAGGGACAGCGTCCCTGTCCCTCCCCATGGGGAATCAGGTCAAACAGCTGCCCGAAACAGAGCCAGGAGAGCAAAGGTGAGGCAGGGAGCAGGCAGGGAGCAGTGTGGCAGCACAGAGATGACAAGCACCAGGCAGGAGGAAGCAAACCCGAATCTCTGGGTGCCCTGAGCCGATGGCAGCGGATTATCCACGACCGACAGCCACATTTAATGTCAGGGACATGGCACAGCTCCAGCACACAGCAAGGCATCTCCTCCACGGGCATGCAGACACAGGACAGCAACACGGGGCTCTTCCACCCCAAAACGCTCTCCCTGAAGGCTTGGTCAAGGGAAACTGAGGCATGGGGCAGTTGGAGTGACACAGCCAAGGTCATGCAGCACGTCGGTGGCAGAGAAGTCCCAGTGCCTCCGTCCTCCATGCTAACACTCAACCCATGCACTGGGGCTCTGAGGCTGAGCCAAACCCAACGCCTCCAGCCAAGCCGATGGAGATGTCTCCTTACACCCCCTCAGCATCTCTCTCGTTTCCAGCAGGATTCAACCCAAATCCCACCTCCGAGGGGCCACCAGCCCCTTCTCCCAAGCCTGGCTCAACACGGACACACCAAGGCCACCCCTTGGGGACAGTGACAGAGACAGGACCAACGCAGACACGAGCCCACGGCGCCCGCGTGTGCCCACAGACGGGGACACGCGGCTGTGAAGCTGCTCCATGCAGGCGAGCCCGAACCTCCCCAACCCAGCACCAGGCAGAGGCAAAGCCTCAGGGCTCACCTGGGGAGGCTCCAGCTTTCCTGGGTGCCAGGCAGCTCCTGCGGTAGACCTGGCTGCAATCCCTCTCGAAGGTCTCCTGGTTCTGCAGGAGCTGGTTGATGTCCTGGAAGAAGTGCTTGACCAGCACCAGCATCTCATATGGGGAGGTGGTGAACTCCTCGAAGCACATCTGAGAGAGCTGGAGGAAGAGCTGTGCTCAGCATCAGCACCACAACCATGCAGAGCACCCACTGGCACCACCACAGGGTTCCACACTGCACCCAGGGCAGGGTTTGACCCCCTGCCCTTACCATGGCTCCCTGTGCCCATGCACCCACCCCAGGATGCTCTGGATGCCCCATTTATAGATTCACAGGATAGCTTGGGTTGGAAAGGACATTAAGATCATCCAGTTCCAGCCCCCTGCCATGGGCAGGGACACCTCACACTAGACCACATCACCCAAGGCTCTGTCCAGCTGAGCCTTTCACCCAAGGCTGAGGGCTCAGACCATTCCCCCATGGATCTGGCATGGGATACTGCACCTTTCTCTCCTCTTCATCCTCCTCCCTGATGCAGGGGTCGAAGCTCTCGTCGATGCGGCTGTACATCCTGCGCACCATCTGCATCTTCTTAGCGTTGGAGGAGTTCTCCTTGAACTCCGTGCGCTCCAGGATCTTACCCAGCAGAGGAAAAGCTGCTTTCACGTAGCAAACGGAGTCGTTCTGTGAGGACACAGACACCACCCCAGCCCCCCCCAAAGTGAGACTGGTTCTGGGATGCGCAGAGCAGCACCTCCCATCCTGCTCTGCCTTGGGAAAACTGAGGCACAGAGGCACAAAATGCCTTTGCATGGCCCTGCAGGCTGCCCAAGCGGGGACTCAATAGCTGCCTATAGGCAGGATGGGTCCCTCCTGGGCTGCCACCCACAAAAGGGGACAAGGGAAGGGAGACAGGAGACCCAGGGACCACCCCCCATGCACCAGCCAGCCCTGGTCCCTGCCCCCTTGTGTTCCCAGCAAGAAGCCACTCACCAACTGCACCTTGTTGATGAACTTGAAGGAGACTCTGCCCGGGTGCTGCATCTGGGTGTCAGCCTGGAAAAGACAGAGCAGGATGTGACCCCATGGGGTACTTATCGCTGCATACAGGGAGAAGCACGCTCCCTGTACCAGGAACGCCTTCCTCCTCCTCTTCCTCCCAGCATCACAGCAGAGCCCTGCTTTATTCTCCCCCACAGTGCTAAAGCCAGGCTGCAAAAGAGCATCCCACCATGCAGGAGGTCACGCATCCCATGGGAATCACACCACAGCGGGGAATCCCCCCGTGCCATGACCCTTTACAATGAGGGGGTCCAACACGCACACTCCCTATCTCATCTCCAGGCCTGTATTGCAGCCTGGAATACCGGCCCGGAAACAATTGCTCCATTATCCTGTAGGGGCTAGAGCAAGGGGATGGCTCCTCCGCCAGCGGGAAGAGGAGAGGGCTGCAATCCCCAGCAGCAAAAGCACCCCTTCCATTCAAACCTGCTCCATCCCCTTTCTCCCTGCAACCACGAACCCACTTTCAATCCCATGGGATTACAAAGCAAAGGCTGCCCGCCTAGGGACAATTTGGCTAGAGGAAGAAGCCGTTATCTGCCATCTCCTGGCAATACAGCTCAGCATCTGAAGAGGAAGAGGTAAAACCAAGCCCAGACACAGCGGTTACAGGCTCGGGGTAAAGGACCCCGCTCGCTGCACAGTGGAATTTAATCTGCGACAACCAGTTAAATCCCTGCGTGCCCCCAATTCCCGGCTCTCCCCTGAACATCCGCATGATTCCCACACTCGGAGGTGAGCCAAGGGCCAGCACAAGATACAGCCCCAACAGCCGGGATGGGGCCAGGAGAACTTGTGTCCCTGTGGGATGGGTGTGAGCATCCAGCGCTGCCCCTATGGACCACGCAGGGTGGAAGGCACCCATCGCCAAAGGCACCCATGGCCATAGCCTGGCTGGCTCTATCTATCGCCTGGCCAGCGGCCCCCCTCGCTGCCTGCCACCCACCCGCAGCCCTGTTGCCAGCCCAGCTTCCAGGCAAGCAGCTGGACTCAGGAATGCAGCCGGATTCCTCGGCTTAACCCCTGCATAGCCACCCGGAAAACATCCACCCCCTCTGCTGCCTCCCCATCGCTCCTGCCTCATCCAGCCCCATTCGCAGCCACATTCCCGTTTCTTCCCCTTCATCTTCCGTTTACCCCACCAGCACTTTCCCACAGCTGGCCATGCTAAAGGCACAACTGCACATCACCCCCCCTCCCAGCACCCACTTATCCCTTGTGCCCACGGATGCTCAGCTCCCGGGTACCATCATTTTGATGCTGGAGGTGAAAACAAGCAGATTTGCCCAAAATAAGGGCTGCTTTGTGCCCCATCCCGTGGCAGGGTGCAGGAACGCCACTCACCAGCTCCTCCAGCTCAGCCAGGTGCCTCTCAGTGATGATCTGCTGGCAGTATCTGTTCTGCTCCGTCTCATGGATGCTGCAGAGCAGGAGGATGAGGAGGGAGGAGAGCAGGGTGCAGCGGAGCAGGCACACCTGAGCAGGGCAGAGCAAAGGCTTGGAGCAGCGTTAACCCCCCTTTCCCACCCCTCACCCCCTTTGTGATGGACTTGACCCCGATCCAGTGGGATAACCCCACCATGAACCTCCAGCCCCATTCCCATCCCTATCCTGCTATTTTTAGGAGCGTCAGGTCAGCAGGGAATTTCCCAGTACCCAGCGCAGGGGCTGCGTGGCTGGAGCCTGGCGAGCACAAGCCTGGCTGTGGCTCTCAGCCACTTCCACATTCCCCATCCAGCCCTCATCCCGCTCTCCCACACCATTTCTCCAGCTCCCCTGCACATCTTCTCCTCCACCCCGGCTCCGGGGAGCCGTCTGACGCACAGACCCACCCATCCCCAAAAATCCTCTTCCCACCCTCCGGACCCCCCCAGCTTCCAGAGCCTGCACCCGCCGGGCTCTTTCCATGCAGCAGCTCTGGCGTCGCCCCAAACTGCCCTCCCAATCCCCCTGCAACGAAGCGCGGAGGCCCTAAATCGTGGCGGAATCCCGGCGGGCAACAGGGGCTTGCACCGGGATTAAGACCCCCGAGGTGGGGATGGAGGAGACCCCCCGGGGGGGGGGTTGCGGATGATGTATGCCCCCCCCCCCCTCTCCGGTGCACCGGCACTGAGCGGGTGCCTGGGTGATGGAGGGGGGGAATTTCCCTTGGAAGTTGTCCAAAATCCTCCCCTCTTGCGAAGCTGCCAGATGCCACCGCCGAGACACGGCCACGGCTGGCCGGAGCCTCACCCCGCCGGGACGGGACGGGCTGGAGCCGGGGCCTCTCCCCGCCGGCTCCGGGAAGCGAAACCGGGCTGGAACCGAGAACCCTCGGCTCCGGGAGCCGGGGCTGGAACCGAGAACCGGGAGGCGGCTGCAGCCTCACCCCGCGGGTCCATGAACCGAGCCGGGGCTGGAGCATCCCCCGCCGGGAGCCGGGGCTCCCGACCCGGAGCTCTGCCCTGTCCCGCGGCGTGAGCGGGTTACGAGGGGACCCCGCACCGGTGGCAGCGGGCGCCGCGCTAACGGGAGGGGCCGCCGTACCTTGGCTCCGAGGCGGGGCATGGGGGCTGCCGTGGGGCCGGGGCTGCGGCGGGGCCGGGCGGAGCGGGCGAGGCGGCGGCGGGGCCGAGCGGGGCCGGGCTGAGCCACCACCGCCGCCGCGCTCCCCTTTATAGCGCCGCGGCAGCATGTGGTTTATGAGAATGGGCTGGCGCTCGGCCCCGCTCGGCCCCGCTCGGCTCCGCTCGGATCGGATCGGCCCCTCCTCGGATCGAATCGGCCCCTCCTCGAATCAGTTCGTTCGCTCTCGGATCGGATCGGTCCCTCCTCGGATCGGGTCGGCCCCATTCGGATCGGATCGACCTCTCCTCGGCTTAATTCGTTCCCTCCTCGGATCGGGTCGGTCCCTCCTCGGATCAGTTCGGCGCCTCTCGGATCGGGTCGGTCTCAATCGGATCGGCTCACCTCGGCTCGGCTCGGTTCGGTTCGACTCGTCTCGACAGTGCGCCCCGCCGTCCCCATCCCCTGCACTGTGCCTTATGCACACGCATGCACATGGGGCTTGCACATGTTCGTACATGTATGGTCACCCCTGGAGATGTGTACCCATGTGCACACATGCACAGCCCTCGGGCTTGCATATGTGTGTGCTCACCTCTAGGCACAGGTGCCCATGCACACATACATCACACACACATATGTTAACCGCTAGTCTTGTACATGTGTGTACGTGTATGTGCATGTGGATGTGTATGGTCACCCCTGCGCACATGTACCCATGGGCGCACACACACACGCACTCATGTATGCATGCACAGCACTGGGGGGCTCACACGTGTGCGCACACACACGCTGCTGGGGCTTGCACACGTGTGTATGTGTATGCTCAGCCCTGAGCACATATACATATGTGCACGCACACAGAGCCCTGGGGCTTGCACACGTGTGTGTGCATGCCCTAGGCACATGCACACATGCACACACACATGACAGCACATGTGCCTTCATGCACATGCGTACTCACTGTATGTGTGCACACAAACGTTCTCCATGCATGCACACATGTGTAAACTACATGCACATCCTGCATGGGTGTGCACAAAGGATACGTGTCTATGGACAGATCCACGTGTGCATGGATGGATCCATATGTGCGCAAGCAGCCCCATTTGCACGGGTGTGCATGAACAGATCTGTGCACACACACATGCACGGATGGATATACTTGTGCATGGATGGATCCATGTGTGCATGGATGAAACCACATGTGCATGGATGGATCTGCATGTGCATGGGTGAAACCACATGTTCATGGATGCATCCATGTGTGCATGGATGGATCCACATGTAAATGAATGGACCCGCTTGTGAATGGATCCGCTTGTGAATGGATAGATCTACACATGTATGGCTCAAACCACATGTGCACAAGCAGCTTCATTAGTGTGGGCATGCATGAGCAGACATGCATATACACATATGCATGGATGAAACAACATGTTCATGGATGGATCCATGTGTGCATGGATGGATCCACATGTAAATGAATGGATCCATGTGTGCATGGATAAATCCACATGTGCATGGATCAAACCACATGTGCACAAGCAGCTTCATTAGTGTGGGCATGCATGAACAGACATGCACACACATGTGCATGGATGGATCCACATGTGCATGGATGGATCTGCCTGTGCATGGGTGAAACTGCATGTGCATCCATGGTTTCATATGGATGAAACCATATGCATGGATCAAACCATATGAGCACGGATCAAACCATATGCGCACAAGCAGCTTCATTAGCGTGGGTATGCATGAGCAGACATGTGCACACACATGTGCACGGATGGATCCATGTGTGCACAAGCAGCTCCATTTACACAGGTGTGCCCGAAGGGCTCCACGAGTGCACGGATGGATCCATGAGCAAGGAAGTGCAGGGTTGCTTCCACCGCCCTGGGGGTTTCCCCGCTTGCTGCCCATGCTTGCCGGCAACTGGAAGCCATCAGGGGCCACGAGGACAAAGCATGTGTCACCCTGAGAGCAAACCACGCTGCAAACCCCACTGGATGTGGTGAGGGGACTGTGACACGGGGCTGCGTGGCGGTGGCAGCCACCACATCCGAGCTTCGAGGAAGCGGCAGCATCAGCACCCCGTGGCCGGAAACACTGATGGGGCTCAAAAGCTGCTGAGGGTTCCTCTTGGAGCTGAGCTAACCCGGAGATGAGCAGTGGGATTGGGGACCTGGCAGAGGAATGATGGAGGTTTGGGGTTTGGGAAGAGCTGGGAGCCATGAGGAGGTGGGGATAGTAGTGACAGCCCCAAAACAGCATCGCATCTGCAGCAACACGTGGGTGCTACCTGTTCTTTTCACCAATGGGCAGCTGTACACAGATAAACATCAATGCTAACGATGATGGGGACTGGAGGAGGAAGGGTGCTGCGGTTAAAAATGAGATGTACTCACAAAATAACCCCTTTTCCCCCTCCAATTCCAAGAGATTACCTTTATGCCCCACAGTGCTCCGTCCCGGGAGCCTTGGCAGTGGGAGGCCCCCAGAGTGGGCACCCAAGGGACACAGCAGGTGACGCCAGCCCCAGGGGTGACTCATGGGGACCCCGTGCCAGTGCGTGGGGCCCTTTGATTCCGGCTGAGGACCACGCTCCTTCTTATCTCCTGCTCACTCATCCTCCTCCTCCTCCTTGTAAGTGACCGGAAAAGTGTCACATCCCAAGTCATGGGACACACAGAGGGGACAGAGGGATGCTGGGACAGGGGACACTGTCCTGCCCGCATTAATAATTCACCCCTATGTGACAAGCAGCAGCTGCCTCTGCTTTTTCTTGGCAGGGAAATGGCTTTTGCCCCTCCTCCTTTCCCAAACCTGCCCAAATCCCTGAGTCATGGGGCACAAGTAGAGACATGGAGTGGTAGCGTGTGACAGTGCCTGCACCACAGCCAGGGAAACCTGGAGAGGCAGCACTTGGGGTGGGGACAACTTGGCTATGCCTCTCCCAGTTACAAACTGGGACCAGTGGCAGTGTCACAGTCCCGGTACTGTGTGGGAGCTGCTGTCCCCATGTCCCCCAAGACCATTTCCAAGCCACCCAGACTGGCTGTCACCCAGACAAAGAAAGGCAGGATGAAGCCATAGAGGCTCCTGGGCATCCGGGGGCGGGGGGGGGGAGGATGGTCTCCATGTCTGCTGGCCCAATACAGGGATGCGGGTGGGGGAATGCAGAATGCTTTCATCTCTGAAAGGCCTGGACCAGCCACCAGCACCATCCCACTTTCAGCTGCATCTCCTCATTATCCAAGGTTAGAGCATCCTGGCTGAGGTTAGAGCATCCCTGGAGGAGGTTCAAGCATTCCTTGATGAGGTTAGAGCATCCCTGGACCTCGACCCTCCTGCTCAGGCATCCAGAGGTGCCACTGGTCCATCATCTCCAGCAATCCCCCCTCTCCCCATTCCCAGTGGGAGCAGTAGCACATTCCACCCCAGTGCCCCATTTGGGGGGAGCTTCTTCGGGCCAGCGAGCGCCGCAGAGGAGGGAGAACCCGCAGCACACCCCCCGCGGTGCGCGGCCTCGGGCTGCGGGCGGCCTCCTGGGGAAAGTTCCGCGCAGCAGAAAGCGCGGCGGGCTCTGAATCAGCTCCCGCAGCTCCTGCAGCTGCTTCCCTGTGATTCACCGCGGCGCCGGGATTTGCCTTCCCGAGCGCTGCGGCAGAGCCGGGACCGCGGCCCTTCCCCAGCACCGCCAGCACGATCCGGTGTGCGCCCAGGCTGGAAATCCCCATGGGAATGTCCCGAGCCGGTCCCCTGAGGAGCAGAGGAATGCGGGTGGCGCTGCCAGCGCCGCGACTCGGCACCACGAGCAGGCGGCAGGATGAGGCTGGAGCCTTCATCCCGCAGTGACGCCCCCCCACCCTCCCCCCCCCCCCCC
>WYDI02011813.1:2872-14348 GCA_009867235.2 Psittacus erithacus
GGCTAGTTTGGGTCAGGTGTCCTGTCTCTGCTTCCTCCCGGCCTCCCCTCCTCCCTGGCAGAGCATGAGGCTCAGAATGTCCTTGGTCAGTCTAAACACTCCAAGCAGTAGCCAAAAATGTTGGTGTTATCAGCAATGTTCCCAGACCGAAAGTCAGAAACACAGCACAGCACCACCTACTAAGAAAAGAAAAATGACTGCTACTGCTGAACCCAGGACAGGCACAAAATAGTAGTTATTAATTTTACTAAAGCTGATGCAGTTCTTTTTTAAAAAATGTTATTTGTGTTATAATTTGGTTTAATGCAGCTGTGATAATTGAAAAAAAATGTTATATGAACAGCAGCCTTACCTTGCAAGCTAAATCTATTATCTTCAACTATCACATTTTCATAAATCTTACACTTCAATTTTTTAAATCTTCACTATATATTTATAGCAGTCATTATTCACCTAAATTAACAATTCCTTCTGACCTCCTGTGAAATGTATGTTTGTGTTCTCTTAGACTTCTCTGTCAGCTAGGTGTTCCCTTCCAATACATCCAATATTGCATTTGTAGAAACTCTCCATAGCAACTAATAAGCTCCTGAGGGTAAGAAAAGCAATGAAGTTCAACTTTGATTTACAAAAATAAATCAAGCATTTCTACTGTTTTGATAATGGCTTTGATAAGATTTATAATTCAGCTGTTACCGTTTGCTTCCGGTACAATTGCCATAGAAAACGTAACCCTATCCTTCACAGCCTAGGAGATAGCCTGCTCTCTGGAGCTCCCATGTGTACCTCAGGTACAACTGACCTCCATGCTGGATTTCTTCTTTTTACTCTATGCCTGGAACAATTTTTGAAGGTCCAGTGACCTGCTGTTGAGGAGTGGCCCATGTCAACTGTGCTATGGTAGGGAGGTATTTTTATGGTAATACTGAAGGTATTTCTCCTCTGTTAGTGGGCACCACTTAATTTTCCTTTTATGCTGCTCCATTTGGATGGCTGCTGTCAACTGGTCAGGTATTCCTCATTGTCTTCCTCTGAATTCTGAACCTGTCAAAACACAATTCCCACAGGTGTGGGGCAGGAAAGACACAGGAATTTTGCCAGGGAAGGTCCCTTTCTACTGGCACAATCCCAAGAAATGTTTTTTTTCTTCTTGTAAAACTTTTAATTTTTAAGTCTTTGTGGCGGTGTCTCAGGACCAATACTACTTCTTTCTGTCATCACAGAGCAACAAAAAGCAAGCATAAGAACATTTTAACATATTGTGGCAAAGTAGTTGAAATTCCTAAATTTCACTGCTGCCCATTTTATTCCTCTGAATGGTGCTCCATATGATTCACTTTGTTTTAAACCCTTCAGGTCTGTCTCTGTGAAATAGGCATATGCCACGCCTTCATGCTATTTCCACTATTTCCATGATTTTATTTTTTTGTCTTCCTCTTTTCAGCCAGAATACAGAACTATCACTTCCTCTATTTCTCCGTCATCAGTTTCTTCCCAGGATTTCCTGGCGAAGCAAAACTGAACATCCTAAAAGACCAACTCAGATACTGTAAATGGAAAGTATCAACCTCCAAATGCCTGCTTTGTGGCTTTCTTGCTGACCAGTGAGCGCATAACCGTTTTGGCTTCCAATTTGAGGTAGAGCCATCTTTTTTTTCAAGTTCAGAAAAGAGCTATCTTACTTTCACGGAAGAAGTGTGAGCAAAATTACTTGCACAGGGTGGTTACTTCAGGCTTTCATCCATACTCCTCCTGCCAGGTGTGCATTCTTGGAGTCTAATCATAGAGTTACCTAGTAATTGAGTAGAATTCGGTGGAGTTAATACACTACTTCCAGTGCTAGTAGGACAGCAATATCTTTGATAATTCCAACTTTCTGCCTACTAATTTGAAATTAGTCAACAGGTCCTGAAATTATGAGTCAGGCTGACAGACACAAAAAAAACACAGGCAGCATAGTCAAATATGTCTAGTTTCATTAGAAAAACCGGATAAAAATCCTTTTAGATATCCAGTTCTCTTTCTATTGTACAGGTTCCATTTCTTTTTCTTACTCCCCCTTGCAGTATAATAGAGTAGATAGACAGATAACTTCTTGGAGCAGATCTTTGTACATTCAGTTTTATGTTCGTCAGAAAACCACACTTCACTACCTTTAATGACAGACTTGCTCAGATGTTATAAAGTAAAAGGCTAGACTAAACTAGACAGGCAGTATTTTGTTTTTCAAAAATCTTATTAAAACATAAACAGTGTTTTCAAATTATTAGCCATCCACTTTCTCTCCAAATCCTAAACTTTATAAACTATACATAACTATTCTACTCATGACTCTTCATGTGGCTTCTTAGAGCTTAAAAAGTATTCTGTTATTTATGCAGTTTACTATCCTAGCAGATTATTGCTTACCAACATTATCTGTCATGCCTCTGCTTTCCATTGTATCACTCAATCAAAATCCCCCAGGATATTTTCTTTCACAATTTATGAATGCTTGTATTTTTCCCTTGTGAAACACTAACACTTGAAAACAATAAAACCCATTTTCCAGTCACCTTGTTTTAGTTGCACTAAAAACAATTTTATATTTCATTAAAGTTATAGCCAGGCAAGTAATATTCTTGTCTGGAATATTTGCACCAATTTGCATAGTGGTCTAACAGTATTTTTTACCATTTTGCCTCAAATCAGGTTTCAGTTACCTTTAAAACATTGCAGGGCATCTTGACTTCCCAAGGCTCAGAGGAAAAGGGTGAATGGATAGCTGTGTAACCATGCTGTTTGACTACTAATGTTAAACTAAGCCCACAGTGTAGTGGGTAAGAAACATGATGAGGTGCTTCAGAATGCAAAACCTTCTGGTGAACATGTTCTGCCATAGAGCAGCAGCACATGCAGAGCTGAGTCCAGTCTGTCGGAAAGTTTAACTTGATCTTGTTGATTCCTCCAAACTGGAAACATGCCACTGGAACTAATGCGGTGTTCCAGCGTTCTGAAGGCAAAATCAAGGAATGAGTGCTGGGCTCTCAAACAGTTTTATCAGGACTTTCAAACCTTCCTGTATTTTCCACAAAGCCTCCTAAATATGGACATTGACCTTGCCAGTCTTGTTGGCATTGGCAACGTTTGACTGTTAATGCCTGTTCAAGCATTCCAGAAGGGCACAATAAAACAAGCAAAAGGTATGTAATTTCCTGATATTAAAAGCAGAGCTTTTTTATCTCTTTAGTTTTAACACTGTGATAACCTTTGAACAATTCTCTTTTTTTTTTCCCCTTGCAAAAGCAACATTCAGCTGTTTCCTTGACAGAAAGGTTATGATCACAGGGGAAAATGCAGCTGTAATGAATTGCATATAACAAATCTAATTGTACTGGAACCATCAGCACCAGAAATTCTTCTTTATTTGAGGCACATCTGCAAAATTACTATTAGCTTTTCTTTACTGCAGGCTAAGTAAGGAATTATCAAATTTTTCATTTCAAACTTCTGATGAAGTTATGAGCATTTTCTTCCTTTTGAAGGCTCATCCTTGTGTGAATATTTGTACTTACTGCCCCAGAGAACAGCTAAGGCAGACTTTCTAGGTTTTCAGGTTTACTTTAAAGCCGACTTAGGAATTAAGACATGCCATATTTGCCAAAACCCAGTAGTACTCTTCCATAAATATACAAAATCAAACATTTCATGAGTTGGATCTCTAGTGTGTGGTGACATCATGCTATTTATATTACTATGCTCCTGATAACCAACCCACAAGTGTATGCTTTGGTTCAGATAAGAATCAAGTTGATAAATATTTATCCAGCTTTCCTTCATGCTTGTACTGAAATGACTCCAGTAAAAATAAGTTAAGCATTATGCATATGGTGCCATTCTTTGTCTGTTCAGCCCCTAAACTCTTCAGGGAAAGGCCTAGAGGTGAAGATATGGCAACACTCTGGAGCTCTGATCTTTGACTGATACTGCTGTAGCAAAAAATAGAGGCATATATATAAATTCTGCCAAACACAGACATTTAGCTGGTGACCTGAGCCACAGAAGCAATGCCTGGCCATAGAGTACAGACATGGTAAGAATAAAATGAAGAAAGAGCATGAGAAATCAAGTGGAAAATCACAAAGATCATAGGGAGGGGGGGATGGTGGGAGGACCAATAAATATTTCAAGCACACCAGGAGCAAGAGGCCAGTAAGGAGTATAGAAATGTTCCTTGAGAAGGAAAGAGCAATTTATTGATAAAAAAGTATTTTCTAAACAGTGCACTAGCTCCAGAAATGGGTCTTTTGTTTCCATGTCTATGAAGAAGGATGGGGAGAAGCCAGAAACAGACAACTATATGCTTGCAAAAAAGAAGAGTGAGAGTAAAAATTCAAGCTCTGCAAAAGAAGGAGATTAAATGAACATCTATTCCAGGAAAATCTAGTGTGTAATACAGTATTAAGTATGATGAGAAATTAGTCAACATGAAGTATATGTGAAGGTATTTTTCTTTTATGGAAAACCATGCATATGGAGTCTAAAGATTCCGAAAAGACAGCACCTTTCAGTCTTATCAGTCATTTATTGGTCTGCTTATGTAAGCAAGCCCTTCCTTGCTAGCATGCTGATGAGTTAGGCCAAGGAAGGCCCAGTAGCCTCCGTCCTACACACTCAACACCTTGCTTTTTACAAAATCTGATGTAATAGTTCAAATTAAGGATGCTTCTGGCTGAAAAAATGCTGAATGTTTTTCTTCCACATTTTATGTCATCTTTAGTGCCATAAGCTCTTTGTGTGTGTGTGTTTTGTTCTTATGTGGGTGGGAGTATCTTGGCATTACTATAAGGAACTTGAAGACTTCCTGTTTAGGAACAAGAAAGATGCTCAACAGTAATCTGGCAGTCTAATCCATCAGTGAGTATGTGGAATCTCTCCTCTGCCCAATTTAGACACACATGTGGATATGGGCTTCCTATCTCCTACATGAGCACTCTGACCACAGGGCAGTTGGCTATGCTGCTGTAGACTTCTTTCATTCCCCACTGACGGAGATTGTGTTCAACATCTGTTATCACTGAAGAAAAAACAGTTCTAGCTCCTTACTTACACCACTAACCAAGTGTATGCCAAATGTTCCCTGTTCATTCCTGCATTTTTTAACGCTTGTGCAAAGTGGCTTGTCTTCAATATCCTCAGAGCCATAACAAAAGTATTCAATGCTCACTGTTTCCAGCAGGGATGTGAAAGACTGGTGCACCCCAGGGAAGCAGTTCATACCTGCATCTCACATATTCCACAGGCATGCTATCATGCAAGATCAATCTGAAATACCTCTTGCTTTGCATGGGACCTCTGTTGGACACCTGAAAGATCTTTCAGAACAACAGTTTTGCAAGGAAATTTCCAACCTCTGAACTCAACAGGAACTCTCAGTCCCTAACAGTTTGTTGTTCTTAGTTAGATGAAACCAAAGATTTCTCCGCAATGTGTGCCTACCATACAGATTTTGGCATTTCTGGGGTATTTTAGCAGAAACGTAGGCCTCTGATGTTACATCTCTGTCTCTGCATCCTTTAATATCTATAGCTGTCTGAAAATGTAGGATCTCTTTCCTGTTCTGACAATGCAGCAAATCCTGGGACTCCTCTGTGTTGCATGAGGAGGTGGCAGTGCTCTATGAAAAGTCGTCATTGGTACTCATTGTAAGGAATTCAGCACAAAAAGAAAAAGGGCAATGAAAGCACTCCCAGGGAAAGGCAGCCTTGTCAGATCAAAGCAAGGGGGATGCTAAAAAAATTTGAGTGTGCAGCACACACACCTCAGAGATGGGAAAATGCAGTCAAATAACTATAGATATGAAAGGATATGTTATGTAAATGTGACATATTAAACACTCATCTAAGCACAGTGTGTATTGATAATGAAAAGGAAATATACTATCATTTGTGAATCACATTAGCCAGGTCCTTCTTTTGCTTTGTCTATTAAAAAGGGAAGAGTTAACTACCACCTTGCTACATGGCAGAAAGATTCACACTATAGCTTACCCTTGTGAAAAAGAAAGTCAGTATGGTTGCTCTTCCCTTTCTTAACTCAAGAGAATCAGAGAACCGTTAGCTAGACCATGTGATAAATAATTGCCCAAATGGAACAAAAATAAAGCCAGAAAAAATTAGTATCTCTCTGCTTCAAAAGTTTCCATGAAAACATCTCACACAGAAGTGAAAAAAAATTACTCAGAGTTTTTTGAGTGGGAGACAATTTTCCAAAAATACTGCAATTTTACAGTAATTTTGCTCATGCAAAAACAGAAGTTCAGCAAAAAATATGTTTTTCAAAAATTTCGCTCATTACCTCATCTCCATTGACTGCACAAATATGGTGCAGGCTTAAAATGGGCAGGTGTGTCATACAGCACGATTACCTGATGGCCAAACGCTCTCACAGGAGCCACCACAACTCTGGGATCACTGAACAGTCAAGGGTGGGCAAAGACTCATGCAGTAGCCCTGAGCCAGCTTTAAACTCAGACACAACAGGAGAGTAGTCACGGTATCACAGAGCCGAGAAAGGGAAAACACATCAGCTTTGCTGCCCATGTTACACTGTCACTCTTTCTGGTCCTGATCCCATGAACGCTACATGTCAAATAGCCAGGTAAAATATTAAAGGTTTTGCCTCTAAAATTGCTATGATGAAGAAGCTTAAAGTCAGTTCAGATTTGGCTGGACCAGCCACCCTGCACTCTTCTTGGGAGGAATGAATGCGTTAGATCAAACCCTCTGCTGGGATAAATGGCTGAATCTCCATTGATGTCAGAGAGATGAAGCCATTCACACCAGATAAACAGCCTACATGCTGAGAGCACATCAGCATGCTCCTAGCCACGGTGTGAACAAGCAGCTTTGTATTCAGCAGCTGCAGAGAGATCCAAAAAGAGCCTTTCCTTGCCAGGGCAGAGGAATCTGAGCTGAGCGCATTGCAGCAGGAAGTTTTCCTTCGCATATGTTCTGGTCCACATGAAAGAGCATAGTTACCTGTTGCTTTGTAGACTGAGCATGAAGAGAGATTTATATTGTGCATAGAAGGTGCGAGTATCATTCCCTTTGAAGCTGAAGCCAGAACTCTAGGCTCTGAGAGCAGAAATATCGGGAGCATCATTAGTAACTCCTGTTTCTTCAGCACACAGTTGAAAGGCTGCGCTGCTGTCATGCCAATTTTAAAACATCTTCTTTGAAATTCTTTTTGATACTTTTTTGCACTTAATCTTGCAGGTTTTCATCTGCTGCTTTTTTTTTTTTTTCTGCTCAAATTGTGTAGCTTTCCTTCTATTTAAGTTCCTTGTATTTATTTCCTTACATTTAATTTTGTAACACTGGTCTGAGTTCGGTTTAGCAAGGTAAAATCCAAGCGCCTTAAAACACAGAGAGAATGAGACAACTGGACGGACAGACAGAGAGATTTTTCTTTTTTTTCTTCTTACAGCTTAGCAAATCAAAACCTGATCAACTTGTCTTCCTTAGTTCACATTTCTTGTGCTTCCTGCTCAAGGATGTAGCCTCTCTTCTTATTTTCTTTTAAGGTGATATCACAGAGCTGTCTGAGCATCAGAGATAGAACTGCACTCTCTAGCAAGTGCCAGCCAAGAAAAAACTCAGGCCATTTTTCTCAAAACAGAGTAAACATGTTTGTAATTTTAAAATAGTGTGAGACTGCTCGTGATGTAGAATACTTTTTTGTGCAGATAAACCTTCTGGACTCTGGCCTGTTTATGTGTTATAAGTGAATGTAGATAGCCAAGAAGCAATCTGATTGTGTCTGTTCATGGAAAGGAAAATTTTCTATGTTCAGGTTTTCTCATGATAGAAAAAGACAAAGACTTGCTTTCGAAGTCATCACTGTGTCATCTCAGATGGGGGGGGGAGGAGGGGGTATGAAGAGCAGGAGCTATTTCTTTTAACCAGCAGTACTTTTGTGGTGTACATTCCAAATGGCTTCAATTATCTGGGTATCAGCAATAATAACGTATTTCTTTAGCACTTAATAAAAGTGGTTCTTTGCATTTTTTAATCAAACCTGGTTTCTGGAGAATATTTCATGCAGGCAAATATACGAAATCAGATGGCTTCTTGTGAATTCCTTCACAATTATTATTAGCGAAGAGAACTGGCTCCTGCCTCCCTGCATGTCTTGGGCTCCTTCCCTGGTTTCTTTGCAGTCTGAGAGTAATCTCCAGTTTAGTGATGCTGAAGGGCACAAAAGAAAGATCAAACCCTGCTCCACCTTTCTCATGCTGTGACAGAGGCCATTTCAGCCAAGGAAGGAGCTGGGCTGACCTCCAGCTCTCCAGCATGGAGGGGGAGGCTGCCTGTGGCCTGCCTCTCATACACAAGCACAAAACTGGGTGAAGTGGAGATACAGAACAGCTTTCTCTCTTTGCAGATCCCCCTTACAGCATACTCTGATGACTGGCAATTCCCTCCTTTTCAAAGCAGTCCACCTTCCTTCCATTATTAGAGAATATTTGATTATTCTTAGAGATCTCCATCCTGTGGCTAAAAAAATAAATAACTAAATAATCAGTGACAGAAAGAATAGCAATAGTTAGGTTATGCAGTAAGGTCTTCTGCTGATCACAGAAATCAGGGCTGAACAGCAGGCCGTTGCCAACCCAGCAGAGATCTGCCAGGAAAATAAAACAAATAACCAGTGTTTTATAACAATAATGGTAATAAAAGTCATGGTAGGGACTTGAGCCTCCGCCTCTGCAGAGCCAGACCTAAGCTCTCTGAAGCCATGGAAATGCGTCCACCAATCCAGCAGGCTTTGAGTCTGTGCTAGAAGAGGCAGGAGATAGACAGCAAAAACTCTCTCCTATGAGATGCAATGAGCATGTGTGGCAAGGGCAGTACTATGGCACTTCTCCCCTGAGAAAGGAAAATACCACTGTGCAAAAATCAAATACAGTGACATTAAGACCATGTTATGAACTGCCTCTAATATCCCACCTTCCGCCCAGGTAGCTGCTTCCCCATGGCTGTACAGCCTCACACAGGACTCCTGCTCTCCAAGGGCTTGGAATGCAGGTGTTCAATGTGGTTTTTCATGAAAACAAAAGGTCATTTTTTATTTACTACAGCATTTTGGTTTTCTAAATTCAGAGTCCTGTGTAGGCTTCATGTTAGAAAGATGAGGAAAAAAGATGAGGAAAAAAGATGAGGAGAAAAGGCCAAATGAGTAATGCAGCTTTTAATATTAGCATCTGATCATGCAGCCATATTGCAAGGGAGGAGAAGGTTTTTTGCTTTTTAAATAAAGCAGTGATTATCAAATCCTGACAGGAGTGTGTCTGCATATGGGAAAGCCTGTTACCTTTATATTCTGCTGGCAACAGGTACTACATGTTCTGTCTGAAATGTAAGCCTTTCCTTCACAGGCAGAGCATTGAAGCATTTTGCCTGTGAATTGCAAGTAGAAAGCCAGAGGTGGATGCAGGTAATTGTGTTGGGAGAGGCTGCTAAAATAATAGCTCATTTCCATCTTTATTGCTATGCCATAGCAACATAACTTGGGCCAGTCTCCCATCGTACACTGACATCAGATTGGGGCTGTGCTGTTTTTCAGAGCAGAGAAGGCAACTTCTCTTTCCTGATAAGTACCTAACCAAAGCCTTGAAAAACTTGATTTGCCCCTTTAAAAGTGATCCTTTTATTTAATGTTTTCTTCATCCAGAGTTCCTCAGTGATATTTCATTATTTAAGGTGCATGAAAAATCCTGTTTTTTTCTAATCGTATTTCCCTTTTAACATGAATTACTAAAATTTCTCACTCTGGGCTACTGGAAACAACAAGAATTTTAAAGTGAGGGGAAAAAACAACCACAAAAAAACCCAGGAAGAAACCCAGAGGGTTGTCTCAGAAATGATTGCCAAGAAATTTTAGGGATTAGTTGAAGGAGGTGGAGAAATCATAATGTTCATGGAAGGACAACAGCTGGGGAATGAGGAGAAGCAGTATTCTCCCCATCCTGCAGACCCAGAGGACACCCCATGTACCATAGAATATAGGTAATGCCTATAGGTAATATAGGTAATGCCTACAGGTAATATAGGTAGTGCCAGCCTCTGTCAGTGCTGCTGTCAAATCTTGAACTTTGCTCAATTTGACTTGTTCAGTCTTGACTAACTTCACCCAACAGCAAGAATCAGTATGAAAGGCCAACCCGTTAGTCCTCATCAGGTCCCTTCTTTTTGCGCATAAAGGGTTTAAGCATCTTAAACAAGAATTTGCTATGCGCGGATCTGGAACAGCCTGCCCTGCAAAGCATAGTACTGAGCTCCCAGACAGCCTGCGTTATGCTGGGGAGCATGAGGCTGCTAACTGAGCAGGGAAATACAACGGGCACCTGCCAGCACAGCACCCAGCATACTGAGCTACTCACATGGGAAAGCTACCACCTTTGTCCCTGTGTAATGCGAAACATAGAAAAGGGCTTCAGAGCAGGCCCTGAGAAACAGTTTGCCCCTCTCCCTGCTAGTGGGCCTCACTACTGTGCTACAGAAATAGGGTCTGAGTTCTGATGCATTTCAGGTGGAGAAGATAACTGGCCTAATTCTAGCACTCTGACCCAAACGGATATTATGAATGAGGGAAGAGGTGGAGGCTCCTTATTTTCCTGTTACATTAGGGGGAAAGTGGCAGCCATAACCAAATTTTGCACAGAGCCTGGTTGAATTGTGAAAGTAAAAAGTGGAGGAAACTCATGTGTTAGATGCACTCCATGCCTGAGGAGTGAAGATGCAAATTGCAGAATCAGCTTCCTTAATTCCACCTATGCTCTTGGGTGCTCTCTTTTATCAGATTTGGGCCTCATCTGGCTCTGCATTCCCCTACCTGAAAAGCTAAAAGGAAAGGGAATGCCAGGGGCCCGTCTGATGGTTGGTGTTAAGAGGGAGCAGAGATAGGACCTATGAGTTCTAAAAAAAATAAAAGTAGCTATGTTTATGTAACCATACTAATAAATCAGTGAAATGTGTAATCATCTCCAAGGCCAACAAACTCTCCAGACAAACACCAACTCACAGACATGGAAATGGACAGCAAGGCAGAGCCTGCGCACCTCTAATGCAAAAAACTAATCCTCAGCCTTCACAGAAGGGTCTGCACCCTGTTACAACAGTGACCAAGTTTTGTAGTGCTCTGAACCCCACTGTCTCATGAGGGCAGGTTTGTGCTAGTTACTGCCCAGCAGGTTTCATGGGAGCCACAGCATGTCTCATTAATGCAAGGGTGCATGCAATAGAACAGGAAAATCTCCTTAAGGCTGGTAGGAAGAAGGATTGAAAAAAAAGTTTAAGTCCTGTAGGTCCTGAAGGGCAATCCATAGATTTTCCTTGGGGAAATGGTTTTGAGGAGGAATTTTGTCATGGGTTCAGCAGTAGCAGTCATTTTTTCTCCTTCTTAGTGGCTGGTGCAGCACTGTGTTTCTAACTTT
>WYDI02011814.1:0-24846 GCA_009867235.2 Psittacus erithacus
GACTTGTTCCAACAGTTCCATGTCCTTTTTATGTTGAGGACACCAGAACTGCACACAATACTCCAAGTGAGCTCTCATGAGAGCCGAGTAGAGGGGCAGGATCACCTCCTTCCACCTGCTGTTGAAGGACATCTCTTAAAACCCTGTGCTGTACACAGAACAGGTATTCTGTCCTGTCTGATGCTGAGACCATCACTTTTTCTCAATTACTTTCAGCATTCAATTATTTTTCTATGTTCAGGACATAAAATTGTCTCAAGTATTTTACCAAACAACCTTTTGTTGTTTGCCACAGCAATGGGTAGAAGTTATTTCACTGGATTTTGAATGTGTTTGTGTCAGAAATTTTGCTTGTTCCTATCTTTATTCTACCTGTGCAGTCCTTGTAGCTGTTGTAGTGATAACCCTGAAGAAAAAGTAGTTTTTTGCACCCTATTCTAAGCCTCACATACTTGCACATATTCTGATCTTTGTGTACATGCCCACTGCAAGGCTTGCTTTTATTCCTGAAAAGGTCAGCCTTGGTTAGTTGAGAGACTCATTCTATTGAAAGTGCATAATGTTCAATCTATCTAGTATGATGAGTGCTCCAGGGTTACTACGCTGACAGTAAGGCAAGTCTTGAAAATATTCAGTCTTTAGCTTACTTTTGAATCTTCCTGGATTTAAAGCGGGATTTTGAGCTGACTCGCTAGATGGAGTGGTGAGTCCCTAAAAATTGAGGAGGCCCAGTATGAACTGAGAGCACAAATTTCATCTTACAGGAGGGACAGCTGTCAGTCATATCTAGGTTTAAATCCATGTGGAATGGATTCCTCAGTATTGGCATAGATCAGATATGATGGGAATTATGTCATCTGTGCTTGATAGATGATTTTCCCAAAGAGAGGAAAATTGAAGGACAAAGAGTCATAACTGATGCTGGAATCCATCCCCTTGAGAACTGGTTTCATACCTGCTTCACAACGATCAGTCATTGCTTTCTTCAAGGAATCAATGAGTCATTGTATTAAAAACAAAACCAAAAAAAAACACAATCCCAAACACCAAGGCTTTGCTGGCTTTTTCTGGCCTTCTATGGCAGCAAAAGTCCATGTCATAGTTAGCTTATGATCCTGTGGGGACATTGGGGGGTTTTTTTGTATAATAGAGAATGATATTTTTCTCCTTATTCTTCACCCTAGTGATATTTCATTGTTGCCTGTGTGTAATGGATTCCATTAGTTTTGATGCTGTGAGGCTTAAGAGCTTTTTAATGGGAAGTGTTTGGATCTGAGATGGGTTGACTGTATTGTTGGCTGGTTACTGAGACGACTGTAACAGGGCACAAGGGAAACATTCTCTCAGTTCCTTGTGTAACTCTGTCTGTTTACTAGAGTTCCCTTTCTCTGGGAGATGGCAGAAAAAGGCCCTGCACCGTTCATATTAGTTATTCTCTTGCTGGCATGTATCAACAAACCAAGGTGGTCTGTTGCACTGAGAAGAGGTCATTAGGGGCCAAAGTACAAGTAATTGCCTGAATTATTTCACTCAACATCTAGTGAGTACATCTAACAGCCAGGAGACTTGCTCTTTCAGGTGATGTTTATGAACTATTTTTTTCAGTACATATCTGTTTGTATCTCTTCCTGCATGTAAGAAATCAGGTGATAGATTTAGGCAGAAAAGGAAAATCATGAGCAAAACTTTCTAACCAGTCCAAATCGGGTTTTGGATACTTGGCAGTGGCTTAGAACCTATTTATGGTTATTTAACAGTGTCTCAGTGACTGAGAAGCTGAAAAGTTATCAAGCGCTTTAATTTTGCATTTAAACTACTGGGTGTTATTTATGTGCTTTTTATCTCTCTCAATAAGCTGACTATTTGCAGAATTTTGAGGTATTTTTTTCTACATTAAGAGTTTTCTACATTAAGACAAAAGCTTAAGATGGAAGTAATATTCAAGAAAGAAAGAATGAAAAGGCCAGGCAAGTTCAGGGTTTGGTATTCAGATACAGATTTCACCAAGTCCAATTAGAAAAGAGCAAAAAGTCCATTACAGTCTCAATGTTGTAAAACAATAGAAGATTATTTCAGTCCAACCATCTGCCAGTAAACATGCATCTCTTTTAAAGTGGCCACCAAAAAAATCCACAGTGGTCTAACAGTGTTGACAATATCAACATGGTTGTGTTGACCTGAACTGTCTTTGAAGCTGAACCATCCTTCTCAGCCAGGAGTCAGCTGGAAAAGATGTGCAACACAATTGGCTGTTCTCTGCATTCTGTGGGTTTAAAAAAATTGTTTCTTCCAGAGGTGATCCACTGCCTTTCACTAGCATCAAAATCACCTTAAACAAAATCATGTCCATTTTTTGAAATATACAATACACCCTTCCAGAGAAATGGAGTATTAGCATTTGAAAGGGCTGATAAGAGTGCATCTTTGGGAAAGGCCTTTGTTCAGAGAATTACTGCTGTATTCTATGTGCATATCACCATGGTAATTGGATTATTTGCCGTTGACAGCAAGGTATATAGCACAAACCTTTTGCCATTTTTCATTATCTGGTTCCTAGCAAAGGGTGCTATTTGTCAATTTAAAATTTACAGTAGGACATTTAGTAGTTGTGCCTACTGTCATAGTGGTGGATGTGGTTTGAACGGATAAAACAAAAAGGAAAAGGTAATTGCATCATCTTCTTCTTCTTGCAGTTTAATATTCCCCTCCATTTCCAATTACAACATGAACTATTCTGGAACTGTTGGAGCCACAAAGTAAAACAGAAGCTGTGTTCTTTGCTTGGCTTTGGCAACTATGATGCTACATGGAACAGTATTTTTGTTTCTTCCCATCATCATCCCTTTCAGGACATTCTCTAAAGTCATTCCATGCATACTCAGAGCATGATATGATCTCTGTGAAGCATGTAGTGGTCATTGAGTATTGTGTGAAGGTTTATGTAAGGTAATTACATGATGAATCTCTTGAGGGAATATAACATACGAACTGCTATGGCCGGAAAAGGGAGATACTCAAAGAACCTCAGTAACACGAGTCACTTAAGAGAGAGAAAATAATCTCAAATACTTATGCTACCATGTGTGTAGATCTTTCATTTAAATAATCTGTAGGAAAGGTGCAAGATAGATGTAGAGGTGAGTAGTACTGCTTAGTGCACTGCTCAGTACAAAAGAAATGGTACTCTCTTTCAGTCCTTGATGCTCTGGGAGATTGTCATCTCTACTTTTCTGTTCCTCAAAGTAAATGCAGCTCTCTGGAAAAATCATAGAATCATAGAATGGCTAGGGTTGAAAAGGGAGAAAATGTCTGCTTCTGTGTCATTCTCACCACATAAAAGCAGGTGTAACCTCTCTGCAGAACTCTGTGCCCTTGTGCTTTATTTAAGACAGATAGAAAGTAGAACACAGCTTTAAAATGGGGGGTTTCCCCATTCACTGCCCCTTTGATCTCCTTTTTCAAGTACAGGATGAAGAAATTTTCATTCTTGTTACAGCATTGTATGAGAATGAGACAAATGCCAGTACCAGGTATTTATTCTTAGGCATTTATTTTGGTTACCAAATGACCCTGTGTCTTTGTCTTACCTGACCACTGAGACAGGTTCCTCAGTATGTTTAGGTGGTTTGCTGTTGATAGCTTCTGGGATCAGCTTTCTAGCCAAGTTGTATTTAAACATCCTTTGGTGGACTTCCATGCAGGAAAAGCTAACACATAGGTATTAATTTTTATTGCCTAGCATACCCTTTTGTTCTATCCCTGGTCTCAGTGTCTGATTGCTTTTATATTTGTTTCATTAGACTAGAGGCAGAGTAACGCACCCTCATTTTCTGCAGTGCTCAGTCAGGCTGAAATATCAAAATGTATATACTGACCTTCAGGTTGGCCCCCATGAAGTGGATCTGACCTGGCAGTGAGCAGCTCCGTAGCACATGGAGGTGGCTATATGCCAGTTCCTGAAAATCATGAAGCAAAGCTGTTTCCTCCAAAAAATGTATGAAGGAGCATTAGACATTGTGTCACTCCAGTGTTTGTTCATGGACTGTATTGTGTTTCCTCCTGTGGCATCAGAATAAATCCCTGTCTTCTTTTTCCCTTTGAACAGTGCTTCACTGTATTCACTGCATTTCATTACCTGAAAGCCGCAGGCTGGTGCAGAGGAGACTTGTGACACTAAGATCAGCTGAAGCCTAATGGGAGAGGAGTCCGTGTGACTGTGAACCGCATGGACTTGTCTGGCGGTGCAGTTTAGGTAAATAGAGCCCAATGAGCTCACTGTTCAGCCTTTTTTTTTTTTTTCACTTGATGAAGCTGCTGGTTTAGGTTTTGGCCTCAAATTTTCTCTTGCTCCATATAGAGAGCCACTGCTTCTGTATCATCAGGCTGCAGCATGACATGCAGCTGAGAGTTCATTATGCATTAGCAAAGCCATCTTTAAGGTAGGCGAACACTCTGTGACTCTGCAGAACAAAAGGAAAGCAAGAAAGAGAACCAGCAAACATACTATTTGCTGACGATAATTGTTCCCATTGCAGCTGACAGCAGTGGTTAATGACATTGTCTTAGTATTTTATTTGGGAGCAAAGGGGTAAGTATTAGGGGCAGAAGAGCCAAGAAATACTCTTCCCCATCTCCCTTGGAAAGATAGCTTAAAACAATACTTAAGGTTTTGAAACTTACAGTGTGTCTTTTATTGAAATGGCATTGAACCATTATACTCCTTTCTAATTAGTAACAAAATGCAGGTAAACCTATCTAAAGGGTGGGACAAAACTAACATACCAACCATGTGAGTTATGTGTAGTCAGATATGTGCATTGGTAGTGTTATAAACAAACGACTGAAATCTAATTATTTTGGAGACATCATTTTTTAGCTATAATACAAATTAATTACATCTAGTGCAATCCCTGTTTTATTTCTCCTGCAGCCATGCTTGACTTCAGCTGCAGCTAACAGAACTCTAGCCCAATGCTACTGGGTAAGACCTTGACCTTTTCCTAATTTAAATGCCACCTACAGAGGTTTTTCATAGCACCCACAAGAAACTGTTGTGTTCTATTCTGACCTATTTAATTTGCCTCATGAATGAACTGCTCACTGTGGTAGAGAGAGGGGGATATGGAAACACATGGGTGGAGAGAAATCATTACCTTTGGTTAACCACAACAGGCGAAAAACAGTGCTGTAGCTACCCCTATCACAGCTTAAATGCTTTATGCAAATTTGTGTTTGCATCACATTAAATGGTGGTAATGAGTTTTCTATCATGGGATATATTCCTGCGTTATACAAGACTTCAGGATCAAGCCTGTGACTGTACGTCTTCTAAATATATATTCAGCCAAAGCAATTTGCAAATACTCTTGATCAGGTGGGTTGCTGTAGCACTGTTAAAAGCCGAAATACTACCAGCTGTAATGGTATTTGCCAGCCTGGCTTTGAAAATTGTTTCTGTTGAGCCCCAATTCATTATCCCTATCTCTCTTTCAAATCTCTTTCTTGTAGTGTAGAATCTGGCCAAACCCTTGTTATTGCGTGAACTTGCTTATCCCAGGTCTGTCCTCTCAACTGTTTTGCGGAGGAGCAGAGCAGAGCAGCACTTTCTTCACAGTTACACCTCCCCTTCTTTTCTCAAAGATCACTTTTCTACAGCATTTAACCTGTACCCAGGGAAAGCTCTTGGCTGGATTTTAGCAGTTAACTGCAGTCAGCTTAACACTTTATGAAATGCAGTTTGCCCTTTCCTATGCTAGTCAGGTTTAACTTGCTTTATCTTCAGAGCACACAAAAAGGAGAGAGACTTTAATTTGAAATAACCTTTTTATTATGAACTGCCAGTGGGAGCAGGGCAAGCTTCCAACTCATGTTGGGTGGCACAAAGTTGGTATCAAATAGCTATTCTCAGGCTGTTTCTAGTTTCTAGTAGGATTTGAGGTTGAAATGAGTATCTTGAGAGTGATCTTTGTGTATGAGCCCATATAACCTTCGTTTTAATCAAATAGTCATAATGAACATGGTTTCTAACGTGAAGCAATTTTCAGGTGAGAGATGACCCAAAGCTTGCTGAATGCTTTCTGTGCCATTAAATCCGGAGTTCTGCCAGTCTGCCAGATCCTTCTATCTAGTACTTGATCTCTGGTTTCCTGTTATTTTCCCCCTCAGATTTTCTTTCTTTCACTGAAGTGAGTGTTTACCTTTGAAAGAAGTTGCAGTGTGGACTTCAGTTGAAACTAATAAAAAGGATGCCAGAACTGCCATTTAAAATTGGTAATATTATAGAATTATAGAGGTGCCCTTGCAAGAGCTATGTAATCCAGCCTGGTTTTGATGGAGAGCAAGACTTTTTGCTCTCTTATTTAACTTGCTGGTTAGCTCCTGGTTTTGCATTAACTTGTCTTCGCCTAACTCAGCAACTCTTAAATACTATTTTGTTTCACATCGTTCCGTTTATCCCTTTTCCATGTTCTCTTTTGCCTTTTCCTTTGCACAGCAAGGGATAAGAAACATTGCCACGTGTGCCTGTGGTTATGTCAAACCCCAAGTTTGCTGGGCTGCTCCTGCATCTTGGCTGCAATGTGGCCAGTGCCTGAGAGCTGCCATGTGATGCTCACTTCACTTTGGGAGTGACAGCCTTCATCTCTGTCCTTCTCCCAGACATGGATACTTCAGATGCATTTTGCCCTTGTTTCTAATTTCCAGCAAAAGCAAAGTAGTCACCTGAATTGAAAACTGAATATTTCACTCTCTCTATAGCTGTGTGTTTGGTCTCCTCCTGCAGGCTGGAGTCTGGATGGCAAGACTTGTGAGATGCCCCACATTAGCTATCAACATTGCTCTCCAGCGTGCAGAGGTTCCATCATGGCATCTTCACTGGTCTGAGGGGGGTATGTGTGTGCAGTGCTCCCCTGAGGTAGCCTCATTAGTACCAGGATGAGAGAGCAGTGGTGCTAGCAGCAGTTCTGTGGGGTTAGCATAGCCCTTCTTGTGGGCTTGCTTGCTCTGCTAAGAAGCAACCACACCTCATTATTAGTTGAGGTATAAGATGGACTTCAGCAAAGTCCTCTGCCAAAATTAAAATTCAGCTCAATCCCCCCTCTCCAGACTGTGTATTTTAGCATTAAAGTGATTTTCAAGCAACAAGAACAAAATCAGACTGCAAATAAAAAATGATGCAGAGGGTAAGTGTTTGGCCTCATACATTTGCATTTGCAGGCAAATGTATTTATGAGTCCTCTTTTGGTTTATATTTTGTAGGACAAAGAAGGTCAGCCATTGCTACCGGATCATTTACCGCCACCCAGAGAAGACTTTAACACAGGACGAGGTGCATCGCATCCATCAAGCTATTGAAGAATCAGCAGTTCGAGAACTTGGGGTTGAGGGCAGGTTCTAGCATCACTGCTCTCAAGCCCTAATGACAGCTGCAGTTTCCTTTTCTTGTTTTTTTCTTTTTGGGGTTTGGTGCAAGTAAAGAGAGGAGTTTTGTGACTAATCCTAGCACATGGAAAACGATTGATAGATGGGCAATGGTAAAACTACCAGATAATAAACATTACTACTGAGAAATCATTGACAAAGCGCTGGCACTTTATTTTAAGAAAAGGGGGAAAGGCAGTAATGTAAGATTTCCCTCCTGTTACAATAAGAAATACACTGCCTGGTGGTTTTCTGTGTTGTTAATTGGTCCCTGGGTTCCATTAAACTGCAAATGCTTGGCATTATATCTGCGTTGACAGGATCTTCTGTCCGTGTAACAAGTGAAGCAAATCAGAAACACGGATTAGCTCAGGGAAGAAAAACCCATCCTTCCCTCTTTTTTTAAATAAGAAATGTCTGGTTTTGCTTTAAGAAACCTTTCAAGAAGTATGTATTGCAAAGTTTGGCTCTTTTACCTTCAAAGCCCATGGGTATTGATTTTATCTGCTACAGAGAAGGAGCCAGTGTGGTTCTGGGGCCAGACTTGGCTGTCTTCAAATCCTGGATTATTGGTGAGTCTTTCGTGTTGGATCTCCCTGCTCCTACAGAGGTGAGCAGAGCCACTTAGTGAGGTGCTCTGAACTGTGCGGCCTTCACCCAGGTGAGAAGCTCCATTATCTCAGTTCTCCTCACATAGGCACCAGTCAATAAGTGTGTTCCATGGCTACCATCAAAGAAACTCTTCCTGGCAACGTCCTGAAAAGCAGGTGCCTTGATCTCTCCCTGTTTTTCACTTTCTAGCAGCAGTGCCTGCTCAGAAATTTGCCCTCTAAGGCAGGAAACCAAACTAAAATGGGATCTCTTACTATTTCAGGCACCAGTCACTTTACAGGATGCTTGGCTTTTTCATTGCAGGTTATAATAAGTAAATTCTGGCAGTGGTACAATGTTAGGACCTGTAGAAGTGTTCAAATAGTCTGATAAATACTTGATGAGCCATTGCAGATGTTGATATGGAATATGGGACCTGTTTTTGCTTGTAATGGTATTTCATACCATTGCAGTTCACATCTGGTTGCTGTACAGGCAAAATTCCCTCCTTCGGGGAAGAAGGTAGTAAAAGTGCTGCAATAAACAGCATCTAACACTGATTTATACCTTATCAAGAAACATCTGTGCAGCAGGCTTGTACTCAACCATAAGAAGCCAGTTACTATTGCAGGTGTGACAGAAGTAGAGAGCTCATTTCAGTTTCATTACTCAACATATTTAGCTGTGTAAACAAATCCTAATCTAAATCACTGTTGTGTTACCCAAATAACTTTATTATGAAAACAATATGCTAGACTTTCTAAAAGGCAAAAAGAATGGGTGCCATTTAGGCACCAGAAAAAACTACTTGGTTATTTTTAAACCATGACTTACTATGATCCATAAATACAGCCTAGTCCATTTGATGTTTCTCTGTCTCCTTCATCCATTGCTTTTTCAGGATTCACTGTGAAGAACACTGAAGAAGAGGAGCACTCCCCTGAACTACACTGAGCAGTAATTGTTTCAAGACAGGGTCTGATCAACACTGCCACATGGGGCAGCAAATTACGTGGATGTTAATTGATGGGATTGCCTATGGAGGAGAGAGTACTAAAACCTGCCTGCTGTATGAAAGAACTAAATCCCTTGGGAAAACAAGAAACTACTTGGGGTGGAGTAGATTGCAAGATTCCCCTTTTAATTTTTTTATTAGTAGAGTTTCCCTTTCCTGCCCCCGAAATCCTTCAGTTCTTCTCACATTCTGGTCAGCCAGTTTTTGGGGCATAGAAATACTGAGGAAAGCAAGGAGGAGAAAATTGGACAATGAAACTCAGTCACTGCAGCTGCAGCCTGTCATGTCCAACTTTGGAAGGAAGCTTGAGTGTTCTTGGATCAGCCAGTCTTGAGCCACTAACATTGGTTGTGTTTGGTGTGTCTGGCTGTGAACTGTCTGAACTCTGGTAAGGAGGGACTTCCTGCAACACTCAGGTCTTTGTGAAGTAACATTCTTTGAAATCTAAAAGATTAGCCTCATAGGCTAATAAGAGGGAAATGCAAAGCTTTCTCTGAAGTTGACTTGATACCATGGTATCATCTTCTGGAGTAGGAGTTTTCATAGCAGCAACTTTCAGACAAAAATGCAAACCATTAAGATTAAAAAGCCAAACAGCTTCTTTAGGAGCAAGCATCACTCAATTATATAAAGTTTTTATGCCTGTAAAATCAGATGGGCTGGCTGTGAGCATAATATGAATACTTGGGTATGTTAGATTAGGTAATCCTTTGTCATATATATTCTAGCATTAATCTAATCTAAAAAAAAAATTAAAATCCTGATCTTAATTTTACTGAGGAAATTTCTATGGGCAGTAGTACACTCTCAAACCATATGATCCCTTGTGGGTACCAACAGAATGCCCATGAAAATATAAGGGTGCAATAGCCATGATTTATTGTATCACTGATTAGAGACAGATAATGCTAACGTTATCTCATGGGCTGGGCTGATCCTTGGTGGGAATATAGAAAAATTAACTGAGGAAGGTCCTTGGTACAGTCAGTGACCAACTCTGTCAAAGAAAGGGCTAGCCTCAGCTGTCTTTTGACTTTTCTTAAGATGTATTTAGCACAAAGGTAAGTGAGCTAGCTTGAATACCAAGAACAGTGTGGTTGCCAAGGTAATTTCATTTGCTAATCTCTGCTGCCCTACAGTCTGTCTCATGAACATCCCTCAGTCTTGGATGGACTAGTTAAAGGTGGATGAGTTCCTAAATATAAAAGTGGTACCATGCCATGTGAAAATATTAAGGGGAGCAGCATTTGAGTAATTAATGTGTGTGCTGACTGACTAGTGTAGTCAGAGGGACAAGGCCCTGCTTCTTGGTTTAATCAACTGCTTGTATTTATTTTTGTGTGCTTATAGGTTTTATATCAGCATCCTTTAAGAAAAGAGAAAAAAAGTCAATTGTAGCAAAAAAAAGCTGCACATCCCCAGGAGAACTGGCTGTGGATTTCTATGGCTGAAGAGTATGTGATGTTTTAATGTTCTGGGTACAGGTTTTGTTTCTAGTTGCCATTGGTTTTCAAGCTAGCTGTGATTCCTAGAAGACTAGATTTAGCTTTAACACTCAGTTTGGGATCTTCCCTGTAAACCAGCAGCAAATTTACAGTGCACTGAGACTTCCCTGGTTTTCATGTTCTCATTAAAGATACTGCAATTGAAGAGTGTTGAGAGGTAGATAAGCAGTAAATTGCGCTGTATTTTTACCCTTGAGACTTCAGTGACCTCTGCTGTAGTATTGCCAGGCATCTTCAAACAGTCGCACAAATCTGAAAGCTGTTTTGTACCAAGAATCCAAACAGGATCAGTAAATCACTGGTGGTGGTTGTTTGCCTTCCACTGAGAGTGTTACTGTTACTCCTGTCCTTTCTGCAGGTTGATGGCCATACTTCAGGCCTGAATTTACTGTTTTCTTACTCTCTGCAGCTGCGCTCAGAGTAAGAGCTTGTCTTGGCCCTTGAATACTTTAACGTAGGGGTTGAAAAAAGAAAGTTGTGGGCTTTATGATAGTTTTTGTTTGCAGTGACTAATGCTGAACTCAGCTGTCCCATTGATTGCTGAGACAGTGGTCAATTGAGGTAAACATGAGGAGTCTTGCCATAAAATCAGAATTATGTCCATCTCATGGAATTCATATTTGGTTAAAACTAAAGAACCCTGTCTTCACTGCTGGTTGACTGAGGGTTGGCTGGTGCTGTTAGTTAAACCCAGGTTGGAAAGCACTCTGTCTTGCCACCACCATCCCAGACACACAAGGAGCTAATGTTGAATGATTGTTCTGGGTATTTGAGGCCTGCTAGTTGATATCACTGAACGGTCCGAATTGCTACCATCTGGGAGAGAAAATGGGTTTGTAGTTCAGCTCTGAAATAAGTAGTTGCATTTTTAAAGCTCAGAGCTCTCTTCTGCTATTGTCTGCATCTTTCTGTAAAACAGATTTGCTTTCTATGTAGAACAGGCCATGTTGACTAATTACACACATCCTGATCAGATTTTAGGATATTGTGAGTGTTATTTCTGAGGGACCACCAGTACTGGAGCAATCTCGTGAGGACCTTGAACAGATTTGTAGGGGACACTAGAAACCAGCCATCGGCACTTCTACCTGCTTTTAAACATTACTGTAATAACGCATGAATTTTAAGCTGAGTATCTCAGAGGAGACGATTGCAGTTCAACATAGAGCACGGGCATATGCTGGGTGAAGGCACTGACTTCTCCAGAATCTGTTGTATAAGGTTTGATCATCATTAACATCTGATGCACTCGCCTGTTTGGCAGTTTTCATGGTTTTGTGCTTTCGTCAGATGGCCTCTGTTACTCTTTTTATGCCCACTGTTAACTACGAGAATGGTGTAGTCTGCCTTTTATACTTAGAAAACTGCCTAAAAGCACTTCTGCCATGACCTAGCTTTCTTATTTCAGTATTGCTTACCTTCTCTTACAGTCCTTTCTATTCAAGTTTGGTATAACTTTGATGAAGAAACACTGTCAGGCTGTAGGCAGGGAGATTTATTATACCACAGCCTAAAGCCTGTGCTCCCACGCCGCATTACTGCAGGCTCTCTCTGTGCTCACCCTCTGGATGCAGGTGATTAACACGCAGTCCAGGGAATTGTGCCTCTGCCTGCTCAGTAATTTGCTGGGCAGCACTGCAGTCACCCACAGCAGCTGCCACTTAAATGGGCGGTAGATTGTTCTCTTTTTATTTCAGTGTCTGCAGCTTCACTTGTATCACAGTATGATACAGCCAGAAGCTCTGTGTTGGTATTTGCTGCAGCTAAGCATCAATTAGATGCATCTTGTGATGTGGTGCTTGTGCAGCCATTTTTCAGCAGAGTCACTGTGTACTCGTGAATGGCTATTGCCATCTCCATCTACAGATGTGTGGCACGTTGAGACCAAGGGCTGGGATTAAAAAATTATTAGTCCCTGACTGGTACAGGTAACTGCTTGTGGGATTTTGTCAGTGTCTGTGCAGATTTGAATGTCCCAGTAGGCACAAGTCCAAATGCTTAGTCACTTGAAACATTTCATAACCTGGCAGTTGGTGATCGTGGTGACACTGGTGTCATTTTAGGAGAGGGGAGCAGGTTTAATGAGTGATCACAGGGTAGCTGAGCAGCAAGGCTGGAGAAGTTGTCTTCTGATGTCCTGTCTGAATTACCTTCCCTCCCTTCCACCGTGCTTCCAGGAGGCATGGATGTAAGTTTGGCTGCCTGCCTTTGCATAGGCACACATTAAATAATTAGCATGCACAGCCAGGCTTTTTGGTCATCAATTATTGTCATAACTGATGATTAATTTAAGGGATTATTGATTCTTGTGCCAAATCCTTACTCACTGGTGGTAGAGAAACTAATAGTCATCCACAAAGTCTTTATTGACAGATCTCAGTATAGAAATCAGTGTGGGTCTCTAGTTTTGTATCTTCCAAATCATGAGGGACTTGACAAAGATTTAATGTAAGTCAAAGGTCTAACCTCCAAGGCCCTTTTTGTTGAGTGGTCAGCAGCTTGGTGGGTGCTTTCAGGAGAGATGGGACCATCTGAGATCACCAAACAGACCTCCAGAGATACATGCTCAGTGTCCACCAGGGAGCCCTTGCCTGGGCACTGGAGGCCCTGAGCACATGTTGTGCCCTGCACAGCAACATAGATGGAACCTGATTGCATTCAAATTTCTGTCCTTTGTTGACAATATGCGTAAGCCTACCTCCTTGGGCCTTCCCTTGAAATGATTCCTTGCTTCTACAATCTCTTAAGTGCTATTTAAGCTCCCTCCCATGACCCCAAGCCTCAGCTCTTCATCCCTTTCTACCACAATGCTCTGCTCAATGCTCAAGTGCCTCACTGGAAGCTTGCTTGGAGGGCTTTCACGCTGGCTGGCCAAAGGGCTGGGCAAACCAGGTTGATGGCCTCTGCGCACAGGTATTGATGTTTGGATCTGTTCTCTCAGCTGCTTTTCACAAAGTCTGCCAGAACATCATGCCTTGGAGACCCTCACCTTGAAGTCCAGCGTGGATGGGTTTATCCCATGGGGTTCAAAAGTCAGCAAAGGTCACTGACAGTGGAAGGATGGACACTCATCACTATTGCACACACCCTTGCTTCCTTAGGAAGACGAGACAGAGAAATAGCAGAGTTGTAATGAAGGTTGTCAGCGTAAATAAGCGTATGCTGACTGAAAGTTCAGAGACGGGAGGCAGCATATTAGTAAGAACCTGATGCTTGGAATGGTTCCCTGCATGTACTTCCAGAAAAATATTACAATTGTATTTTTGATAAATAATAACAGCAGCCTTCTGTGTGTGTTTACAGGCTGCCATGTTACTGTGCTATGTAGTCTGCATCACTTTTCTTCCTACTTGCTAGAAACTGAAAAATGTGAATTTGGTTAAGAATTAAATGATTTCCTGTTGTTCCTGGTCTTGCAGCATTACCTCTTATTTTTGAACAAGGAGGGCAGCCCAGCATTGCTAAGTAGATCTTTAGCACCTTGCCAAATTACGTTATTCATGTGCTGCACACACGCATACATATGAAATCAGTTGGAGTGGGTGACATGAGCCTTATTTCTGTGCTGTGGATACAAAGGCAGAGTTGTTGTTCCCCATATTCTGTGTGATTAGAAACTTTTCTGTCCTGCTGCTTTGCTCCAATACACAGAAATCACCTTTTCCCAAGAAAAATTCAATACTTTCTGAGGCCTCCTGCTGTCAGAGAGCCAACAGTCTTCTGAGCACTCTCCCTTCAAAGAGCAATCAAATTTTGGGCAGAGAGCTCCCTTTTCCCACTTGAGACATTTTTTTTTCAGCCTGAAAGACTTTCTGGCATATGTTTTAGGCTCCTGTGTAACACCTGCTGCTGGTGACAATGCAGGTCTTTTTCTGCCTTGTGGGAAGAAAGGTGACTTACTAAGAAAGGCCAACTTTATAAAAGAAATTCAAACAATTTAAATGCCCTGCCCTAACTAAAGATAACAAAAATATAATCATAGCCTCTTATAATATAATCATAGCCTCTTAAAAGTTGTTAATAAAAGTCAGTTTTGATCTTTGCTACAGGGTAGGCTTGTGCAGTGGTATCATTTCCACATCAGTTCAGCCCATGGGGCTCCAACAGAGGACAGCTTTGCCAATGAAGGCTCTTTCATTCCTGTTTTGGAAAATTGCTTGGTAGTATTCTGGCTTCCTTTCTGTTTGGTCACACATCTGTACCCTCTCTGCTTATTCTCTAACACCTTCTGTGGTACTTTGCGGGATGAAACTCAACCATTCAGAGTGTTGGAGTTGTTAAGCATCGTTAGGGCTTATGTGAAATATGTCACATGCAGGGCTTCAAAGACACCCAGCCCTTTGCATTATTTGCTTGCTCCTGTGCAGCCAGGACAGCCACCAGCCCAGCCACCTTGCCCAGGCAGCCCAACCCACAGCTCAGAATTTGATCTACAGGAGCAACACAGACCTCTGGAGGGCTCTTGTTTCATGGGTGTGGGTTTGCCAAGCTGAGCAGGAACCAATGCATCTGTGAGCGTGTTTCTGCCCAGACAGCGGGGTGGGCTGCCCATGACACCTGAAAGAGATCCATTTTAAGGCCACAGATGACACCACATGGTTGGGACAGGGAGAAGAAATTCCTACCTTGGGGTCAGTGTAGTTGGTTTCAGTAGAGCCACTCTAAGATGTATCAGTTACATCCTTGAAAGGAACCTTGTTATGTTCCAGGAGGAAAGACTTCAGGACACAGAGCAACAGACGGGAAAGCAGCTCTTAACTTGCAAAGCCTGTTCATTGCTGCCACTTTCACCAGGCTATGAAGGAGATCAGCTGAAGGAGATGTTGTCCAGGCACAGTGGTTCGTCTCCTAGCACTGATGTTTTAATGGAGAAAAGTACTGAAATTTCCCAGTGGTAAGTAGATGTGAGATGATCCATGTGAGACTGTTGGCCCTGCATTCAAATAGTAACTGTTCCATGCTGCTAGGGAAGAGGACTCAGTCCTCAGACATCATGTCGACAGAGATGGCATCATGCATGGCTATCTCTGCCTGGAAACCACTTCTGCAGTCCAGGCTGATGTTGAGCCAAACCAAGAACCACCTTTCAGTCTTTCTGATTTGGAAAAACTCAAGTTAAAGGGCTCTCTGCAATCCTTTCATAGACTGGGATGTCCACAGCAGGCCATGGTGATCCCAGTGGCCTTTCCTACATGGTCACTGACTTATTTTCTAAGTAAGGCCAGAGCACTATGCATTGGGCCCCCATCCAGAAAGCTCTCTGGAAAAGCATGCCCTGTGAATAGGGTAGAATAGGGTTATTATGAAACCCCCTCACCTAATGGCAGACCTAAAAAGAAGGGAAAAACCTGACCTTAAATGTGAGACTCTTTCTTAATAGTGACAATAATATTTTCAAATGATGATCAAACCATATACATTTACCAGACACATGAACTGAAAGCTTGAGAAGGTTTTGTCTGGTATTGCAGGTTAAGTCCTGAATCTGGGTGTCCCAGGGTTCCCTCTGATCCAGTACTAGAGTCCTGTTCTGTAGGTGGTGAATGCCTTCAGCAGTGAAGGAAGAGAGGACCTTAGTGCTTTACCTGATCTCTGCAGCACCAGGCAGTATTAGGCCCTACTTCACTGCTCTGCTTCTCTTCATTGCAGTGGCATTTAAGAAATTACACTGGATGCTTTCTCCACCTGAATTTGCAAAATCAAACCATGTTATGGTGACTGAGAGACAAAGGATGAGGGAAGGAAACTGTGAGGTGAGGTGGGTCATCAGATATTTAATTTTCCCTACTCCTCCCCAGCCCTCTGTCCTTCTTAAAGCACATGCTGGATGAGGCTAAGGGGGTAACTGGCAGCACGTTCACAGGACTTTGGTCCTCTGTGGATGTGTTTTCTGCAAGTACCTCAGTCTGGTGTGTGTACTGAAATCATCAGGAGCTACACAGTTACTACCTGGGGCTATAGCATGCCTGGCCTGATAAAAGATTCCCAACCAGGAGTTCTTTGGCGCCTTGGATCTGCTGTATGGAGGGATATAAAATGCTTAGTGGTAAGGTTTAGCCACACAAGGGCATCCCTCCAGTCATGATGCTGCACAGAGAACTGCAATGCTTCTCCTCCCTCTGGTCCTTCCCTGCACCGAGGGCAGTGTGCACTGCCAGTGCTTTCATTGAGGCGACTTAAGTTATGCATCTTTATAGGGTGCTGTGAGAACTAAGACTCACATGGTGGTGACTGAAACACATTTCCTTTTGTGAAAGGCAGGTAAGCATATTTGAAAGTATTTAATCATGTTATCAAATAGCATTTTGCTCTTCTTGTCTCAATATGATGAGCATAGCATGGAAGTCCAGGCACTTAAATACAAGATCATACAGGTAGGAGCTCTCAACACGTTATTTGTTTTTCTGTCAACTTACTCTGTTTCATTTGTACCCATGCAAACTTTTGTCATTCATGTCCTGTGGCAAGAAGTTCAGTTTAACTTAGCTGTGTTAAAAAGAAAGCATGCTTTGGATTTATTTGAACCTATCCTCTAGCTTTGCTTTGTGTCCTAAATCCCAAAATAGCTGGTACCGTTAACACCAGGCCCTCGATAACTAGAGGGGTACTGACAAATCCAGAAAATTTTTGGAGGAAAGTGGCAAAGCTGATCAGGAGAGGTGGAAGTACAGGTGGATGAGTTCGAATATAAACTGATGCAGAGCTTAGCTCGGGAATGACTAACAAATGTGTGGTTTGTGAGACATGTAGTGCTCTGATGAGTATGAACACCCTCCCACTCTCCTGAGCGTGAGAGAGGAATTTTTAGTGTGACACGCAGGGGTATAACAAGGGCTAATAGTGTGACAGTCAGGCTGAATGTAAAGTAAAATTTCCTGACAGTGAGATGTATTTTGCTGTGGAACAGACTCCCGAGGGAAAAGTCAGGAGCCCAGCTGCTTGGTCCTTTTTAAAGCCAGCCTGGACAAAGCATTAGGAAAGGTACTCCAGAGAGCAAGCGTTAATTGGCAGGAGAAGAAACTGATGATCTAATAGGTTCTTTCCATTTCTAGCTTCTGTGATATGATATTCTCTGTAACAAGTTTTGACTGGTTTTATGCTCAAAGGATAACAGGGAGATAAAACTGAATGAAAAGATTAACAGTAAGAGCTAAGAAAAATCTGTAGGTTTGTTTAATAGTCATGGAAAGTGCCAGATTGAGAGTTCTTAGGCCAGTGGTGCTATTCGAAAATAGTGTTGCAAATGGGAAAGTGAAAATTGTTACACTGGTAATGATTATGGTAATGACTTATTTTTACAGAGCCCTGGTAGTCCAGAAGGGTCCAAGAGCACATTTCAAATCAGGGGTGTGCATGTGTGAATCCATGTAATGGGAGAATTTCTGCAGCTGACACTGAAATGCAGCAACCACTGGACTGAAATAACCTCTTTTAATAGCAAACAGCAACATAGGGCAGCAGTTTAAGATGGGATATAAAGAGTAACTTCTGTAATTGAAACCAGAAGAGAATTGGTTTGGTTTGGCTTGGCAGAATTTCATTAACTGATGAATTATCTAGGCAGGAGTTTCTTTTGCAACTGCCTTTCCCCATGTCTTTGCACTTAAGGCAGCAGGGTCTGGCATATTGACCTGTCCTCCTTGTTTGCTATTGGGTGGGCAGGGAGAAATCTGCTGAACGAGCATGACCCTGAGCCAAGCCATGTGGGACGGGCACTGAGGATGGACACAAGGTCACTGTTGCTGGTCCTGAAATTGCTGTTCTTCTTGGCCCATATCACTCTCACCCTCTTAGCTCTTGGAGGCTTTTCAAGAAGGGTTTCTTGCAAATGCTGTATTTACCAGGCTGTTGGTCACAGATGTTTGATGCTCTGGGCCTGATGCCTGAATATGGCTGCTTTAGGCAAAGGCTGCCTCTTTGTGTAGTTTTTATCTGCTTCTTGTGAGTCCTGACTTCCAGGCTCTGAATTCCTGGAGGTCAAGGGGTCTTTTATTTATCTTTGCAAAGGCGACAAGAAAGCCTTATTGGAAAAGTATGAAAATGTGAAGCAGTAAGGTCAGTACATGGAACCAGGAAAGGCAATTTAGAAAAGTTGAAATATATTATTAACTGGTTTTAATATTGACATTTTAAAATGAACCGTGTTGGTTATAGTTCATGTAATTCATGTAGAAAGCAACTCTTTTTTTCTTTCTTTTTTTTTTTTTCTTTTTAAAGCAGTCACTGATCTAAGAGGGAGAGTAAGAAAGTGTCCAGAATACAAATGTTCTGCATTGCTTATCCTCCCATGAAATTAGACATTCTTAGACAGTCATTGGAGAGTCACTGTAATTGCAAAAGGAAGGATATGAGCTAGGTGAGAACTTGCATGTTGAACATGTCATCCTTCTGGAGCCACATGCTCACTGTGGAACTGACTCATATGACATGAAAAATTGTTTGTTCTCAGTTACACTGTCTGCAACACTATGTTTAGTGTAATATCTGTTAGCTTCACAATTAATCAAACACTCTCCATAATGTTAATTTGTTAATGAGCTGAGGCAAACAGTCCTGTATAAAGTCCCAATTTCTACTCAATAGCTGACATACTGTATGGTTTGACTACCTTTAGTTTTTAAGACAGATTTCTCCAATATTCAAGTGTTTTGTTCAATAGTCAATACAGATTTAGTTCTTATGGCTGTTAGCTAGTCATGCATAAAGCAGTGAAAATTTTCCTTTGAATGTTTTTATTATTCATAGGGGTTGGTTGGAGTTGGAGTTCTCACTTTATCCACCAGAAATTTAGCATTTCAGCAAAACAAGATACACATTCAGGCCTGAGACAAAATCCTGACACTCTCATGCTTCCAAAATATCTGAGCCCAAAAAAAAATATAGTTAAAAATTTCCTTATGTGCTGGTGAGAAGTCAGCTTGAAAGCCAATGTAAACCTTCATGATCTGGGATTCCCAGGGCTTGCAGGTTCTTAGTGTTACGGCAGCTGACAAAATGGTTACACCAACAACTTCTACCATGTGAGCTACCAAAATTGCAAGGTTCCTCTGAAATAGCGCTGTTTTTTTGTTTTGTTTTTTTTCTTTTTCTGCACCATCTTATAGAAAATTTCTCTGTCTAAAACCTTTCATGTGGTCCCAGGATTTAGGCTGTAGATTAGGATTTTGCCTTTCAGTAAGACACGTTTCTAGACTTTTTTGTGAATGGGACTTAGATTCCTTTTTCATTTAGGCATCTTGGGATTCCTACCTTTCCTAAAAATGCAGTAGAAAATTTCTCAAGCTGTGGGTTGCTCATCAGGTGCTGTTACCTGATACAACATTCAGTCTGGGTATACTGTCTTGTTTTGGGAGAAGGATGGCCTCTGGCAGGAGTCTGTAGGTCCTTCCCCTCTTCTTGCTTGGTGGCTGCTGGTATGAGGAGACTGGAAAAGGATGGAAAGGGACCTCATCTGGGACTAGCTGCCTCATCTGGGATCATGCTCATCATCATGGTATGAGTGAATCAGAGATCATTGTTTCCTACTTAAATGCTAAATTCATATCCAGGGAAAGGAGGGATGTAATTCCAGAGTCCAGGTACAGGGCAGATCCTGACTGGAAAGAGAGGTCTAAGTAACATAATAAATTGTGTGATTGACTGAAAAAGGAGTGGGGACTCTGCCTTTTATTTCCTGCAATGTCACTGACCAGTGAGACCATGAAGAAGTCACATTTCCTCAGTTTGCCAGTCTGTACGTTGGGAATGACGACACCAGTTTTCCTTTGCCACATGTTTTGAGACTTCCAGAGGTGACATCTACTAAGCTCACTTTATCGTGGGTATTTAATGAGACAATGTTTGCATTTACATCACGGCACATCCCAGTTGTACAGAGACCATCTAGGCTCTGGTGTGGTACAGTGAGAGGGGCTATTTGGGAAACGGTCCCTGAACTTCAGCTGGTCACCATGGCGACAGAACAGCTTAGTGCAGAAAAAAGTGATATATTCTGTTAAGGACAACTTATGGCATCAAGGCTGCATTTTGAATTATTTGGTTTTCTGGGTCTGGGCTTGCAGGACACATTGCTGAACTCTGGGATTTCTTCTCCCTGAATCCCTTTCTCCAGCTTACCTACAGTGAACAAATATGGGCCAAAAAATGGGATGTCACAATGGTGAGGGAATTGCAGGATAGCTTCCCCTTGGCTTTTTCCATGATAGGGTAGGTGGGAGAGGAATCTGCATCTCTGAAGTCCTCCTTCAAGGACTTTGTATTGAGAGCTGATGAATACCAGCCGCTGGCCTACTTTCTACCCATCACTTCATACATGCAGCTGCCAGATGCCCTTAGGTCAGCTACATTTCCAATGCAAGGACTTTTCCTCCAGCCAGCCCCAGAGGCACCAGTCACCCTCAGAGCTTGATCAGAGAGCAGGGAGGGATGTCATCATTGTTCAGACTCCTCAGATGAAGAAAGGCTTTTGGTCTGCATCCTGCAGTGAGCTCTGGCATTGCTATGTCCTGTGGGCAGCTGGTCCCAAACCTTCATGGTAGGTTTTGCAGCAAGCAACTGGCACAATGGGAGAAAGTCCTTGGGGAGAGGTCTAGCAAAAGCTGATGCCTCCCCAGAGGGACTCATTCATGCTGTCCATGTTTCTCTGCTTGGCCAGGAAAGGGGGGCAGTACCCTTATGTCTGTAACATGATGTACATAAAAGGTTCCATTGTCTTTAGCCAGAGTCTTAGAAGCAGGCGGAGAAGCCAACTTGGCTGCACAGAACCACAATCAGGTGCCTATGCTCCAGGAAAGGGCTGGAAATAGCAGTGCCTCAGCTGCCAAAGGCCTGTTGAAACATGCAGCAGTAACCAAGGAAACTTCATGCTAGAACAGCTCAACATGAAGAATTGCTGCTTAATGACTGCCTGCTAAAGGGTCCAGGTAATTCAGCTACTCCTCTTGGGGTGGGTGCTGTGTGGGTAACTTTTAGTCACTGCCCTTTTGTGCTAAACATTCCTAGCAAGAACATGAGCACCGTGGCAAAGCAGGAAACTCACCTGCTGAAGCCCACATGCCCAGCACAACACATGCTCACAGCTGGAGGGGCTCTGAGGAGCCTCAACATCACAGCAGCTCCATGCAGCTGTGTCTCTGCCATGCCATCAGGTGTGACTTTTCCTGGCCCACAATGCTGTCTTAGCAACTTATGCATGCACCTCAGTCTTGGGTGATTTCTGCTGTTTTCAGGACCATCTACAGTTGGTCACTGGGAGAGGGTTCTCCAGGCTGCAGCAGCGGTTGGAGCAATGCAGCGGTCATTTGGTGCCACATCCTGATGGGCATATGAAGCCTTTGCCTTGGTGGCCCAGGGGTGTGTGACTGGGATCTTGCCTGCAAGAATGCACTGAATGATCTGCTGGTGGTGACAGAGCTGGTGAGAGGCACATGCTAAAAATTGCTTCAAGTGAAGCTGGAAGGTGTAAGAAAGGTCACTTTGAAGATGGGGAGAGGGCCAAGTGGTTGGCAGTTAAGAGGGTGCTGTGTTAAGTGACATGAACTTTCTTGCTCTCTGCTGCTTTTATTTTATAGTTTGGAGGAGAAACTGGCTAGAACTCTCCTGCTGGTGAAGGTTGCAGGGTGGGGACCATAGATTTTATAAAAAAAATGGTGAAAAGTGCCTGGGGGGCCACACTTGCTGGTGAAAGTCTGACTGAGCTTCTGAAGATGGAAGGGAGAACAAGGTCTAGTAAATCTCTTTAAAAACCAGGGAAATCATAGGGAAACTTAAGATAAAATGGCAATTGCATATAAGCCAACGCATATGTTTACAGTCTTGCTTTCTCTCTTGCACCCACACACTCAAGCACATCTTTCTGTCTGAAATAGTAGGGAAAAGACATTATAGCCTTACTGTCAAGAGTAATTTCTTCTCATGTGTCACTATCAACAAGTTCTCAGAGCAGGCGGATGTATGTAGTGCACAAAACATCCACCTGCTTTTCTCCTTTTCTAAACCTGAACAAAGAAAAAAGCCCCTGTGAACTGTGGAGTTGACGAGGTACCTGCTGACAGCTCTTGGATGGATGAAGGCTGAACACAACTATTTGTATGCCAGTAATGTCATGGGAGGCAGCAGGGTGATTGTGTGGGTAATCAGGGCTCACTTTTCCTCAGAGGAATGGCTTTTAGCCAATGTCCCTTTGCATTTGGGAATGTCGGGGAACCTGGCTTCAGCTCTACTATGGACTTTGCTCCTGAAATGTTTTGCAAACTGGGGCATTTTCCACTCCTCATGTTCAGCCTGCAAGGGGCATTGCTGAAAATAACCCACTGTTTGCTCTGCTCGAGGCTTGGATGCCCTGCAAGACCGATGTCTTTAGGGGCCACACAGCGATTTATGCAGCAGGATGAAGATGGGTGGCTGCCAGCTGGGCTTAAACTTGTGCATCCTTCCACGGTTTTGGTGACAGCACTAATACTCAGCTCTGAAGGGCTTACCTTTGGGTGTCTCTGGGGAGGCAGGGCCATCATGTGCTCAGGTAAGGTTGGCGGTAAGGTTGGTGAATAAAAGCTTGGGCCCACGCTAAGCATGCTTGGACTCTCCCTTTACAGGGGTGATATCTTAACATATGCCTGAAAATTAACACGGAGGACTACAGGGAATTTGAGTCTTTGTCCTTTGTATTTATCCGATATTACAAACTTCCCTGCTGGATGTTGGTACAGGCCCTTTTGGCTTTGGTGTTTGTTTGGCTCCATGAGACTCTCCATCCCAACATGCTCGAGTGAAAGACTCCACCAGCTCATTTGAAAATGAAATCTGTTCACCAGAGGCACATCCCATGTAAAGAGGAAAAAAATTCCCTGGACTGCTGTGAATTCCTCTATTCTGTATATTCATTCCTTGCTGATGGTGAGGAACTTACAGTATGCAGGAGCAGATTTGAGAGAAGAAGAAGAGAAAGAAGAACTGCTGAGGCGAGCAGCTCGAGAGAGGCCGCCTTCAGCACCTGAGCGGGGGGAAGCTCAGCGCTCAGGAGCCTCAGCTCAGAGCGGCGACACCACCGAGGGAGCCTCAAGCCCTCGACAGGGCTTGCCCAGGAGCCGGCAGCTCAGCTGAGTCACAGGGGCGGAGCCAGGAGGAGCGGCACCAGCCCTGACTGGGGCGGCCAGGTGTGCCGTGTGCCGTGTGCGTAGGCAACGGGAGCGGGATGGTGGGCGCTCGCCGTATGAGCAGGGCCCGGTCTGGGAGCTCTGCGCTGGCTGCCCCGGCGGTGGCAGCGTGGGCACCCAGACAGAGCCGATGAGAGGGGAGGCTGCAGTGCAGAGCTCGGAGTGTAGAGAGTGCCTGCACTGCTCTCCTGAGGGGAGGGTGCTCAGCGGGCAGGGCTGCACTCGGTGCTCTCTGGTGGAGGTCCTCCTGCAGCAGGGGCTGAGCTGCGGGACGCTGTCAATAGGCTGAAAGATGTCAGGGAAGCTGAGAGGAAGCAGCACTGCTTGCTCCAGGCCTAAACTGTGCAGGGGCCTCAAGCGTCCACTGTAGCCCCTGGAGGGAAGAAGGAGGCCACTAACCCAGGAAGCTGGAAGACAGCAACAAAAAACAACAAAAAAAGGAGGAAGAGGACAATTAAAAGCAAGGGGCTTCCTCCTAAATCTGTCATCCCCATCCAGAACCGCTTTACTGTCCTACAGGGGGCTAATGAGGAAACACCCTCACACCAGAAACAACCGCCTGATGCACTGCTGGAGAAGATCTCTACTGGTGCTGCCAGGAAAAAGCGGGGGGTCATGGTGGTAGGGGACTGTACTTTGAAAGACACAGAGGCACCCATCTGTTGGCCTGAACCAGTCTCAAGGGAGGTCTGTTGCTTACCAGGGGCGTGGATCAGGGATATTGCAGAGAGGCTGCCTGCTCTAGTAAGTCCCATTGACTATTACCTGCTTCTAGCGATCCATGTGGGTGATAGTGATATAGATAACAGTAGCCTGGAGAACATAAAGAAGGACTACAGAGCCGTGGGAGAGGTGGTTAGGGGCTCTGGAGCTCAGACTGTCTTTTCATCAGTTCTCCAGGATACAGGGGAGGACCTTAAAAAGGCTAGGAGGATTGGCCAGGTTAATAAATGGTTAGAAGGGTGGTGCCATAGCAGGGGTATGGGTATCTTGAACACTAGACTCAATTTGGAAGGCCAGGTCTACTGGGGGCTGATGAAGCTGGTCTGACAACGAAGGGGAAGAGTGGTTTTGGTAGGAGGCTTGCCAGGCTGGTCAAGGATGCTTTAAACTAGATGTGTTGGGGAAGGGGGGCATCATTCCATCCCAACACACCCAGTCA